>CAKNXH010058863.1:130494-152159 GCA_932178445.1 Andricus quercusramuli
TTTAAAAATTCATCTCTTTCTTCGATGAAGTTGACAGTTTTTGATTTGAGGTTATAAACTTCTTACATCTTTTTGGATTGAAAATTCATCTCTTTTGGTAACAGTTTATTTTTTTGTGGTTTAAGAATTCATCTCTTTCTTCGATGAAGTTGACAGTTTTTGATTTAAGGTTATAAACTTCTTACATCTTTTTGTATTGAAAATTCATCTCTTTTGGTAACAGTTTATTTTTTTTGTGGTTTAAAAATTCATCTCTTTCTTCGACGAAGTTGACAGTTTTTGATTTAAGGTTATAAACTTCTTACATCTTTTTGGATTGAAAATTCATCTCTTTTGGTAACAGTTTATTTTTTTGTGGTTTAAAAATTCATCTCTTTCTTCGATGAAGTTGACAGTTTTTGATTTGAGGTTATAAACTTCTTACATCTTTTTGGATTGAAAATTCATCTCTTTTGGTAACAGTTTATTTTTTTGTGGTTTAAGAATTCATCTCTTTCTGAGATTGACTAACCAACACGCCTACAGAAAAAACGTGAACTTCGTGAATTTTTTTGTACGCTTCTATTGCATTTTTTTCATTTTTGATGCCAAAATCTAAATTCGCAGTATGTATCTTTTTTTCATTCAAAAAATCGATGGCTAAATCATTCGCCTTTTTCCGTAGCATACTTTTAATTCTATGCGCTTTAGAGCTTGCACTTAATCTATACTTTCTAGCATCAAACCATTCGTCACACTTACTTTGCCTCGTCGTTCTTAAACAAAGGGCAATTAGTTGATCTTCGGTCATTTCGACAAACTTCTGTAAAATTCTTTACATTGCACGCTTATAAATTCATTATTTTTACAATAAATATTTTCGAAGCTTGGCATATTAATTAAATGCAGCACACAAGCTTCAGAGTTCTCTGTTTCGAGCAATTGCACACACATGTCAACTACATTTTCCATCACCAATCTACAATCCCGCTCGTCGGCAGTGCGATTTTCCTCAATTAAAATGTCGCGCAAGGGGCACATAATGCCAGAAAAATCGGCGATCTCGAAAACTGCAGGAGGAAAAACTGCAGGTGCTCGTTTTTTTGGAAATAAATCACTTATTTCCGACCCTTTAGAGAAGATTTCCTTCGCAAAATAGGAAGCTGAAGGTGCACCCCATTCCTGCTCCAAACTCGTCTTCGTCGCACTTCGATTGGTGTTGATGTAGTGAATTGTAGCTGCGATGTGCTTGCAACTTTTAGCTGCACCGACGCAACAAGTGCAATGAGCGTCGATAACTCTTCGTATGCTATCAACCTAATAATTTTTAATAATTATTCATTATCATACATATATCCTACGAAAAAAGTGCAAAAAACAAGAAGTTTTGTTTTTGCCTAGAGATGCTAAATTGACATTTTTTTCTTTCGTTAACATATAATGAAGCTGTTAAGAAAATTGTTTCAACAATGCGGATCAGGGTCCAAATTCGGATCAGTCTTGTTTTTTACCATAAATTGAGATAATGATTTTAAAAGTTTTGTGTAAGTAAATTAATAAGGTTCCGACGATCTTGTACTATTTACAGAATGCGGCAAACATGATTTTCGAAACTTATAAATTAATATTCACTCTTCTTTTTTCTGTTGGATTGTCAACATATTTTTATAAAAGTTTCGTAAATCACTAATGTTCTCATACTTTTAGAAAAGTTGTTTATGTATATTAAAAAATATGTATATTAAAAAAAAATCAAAAACTGCATTCGGACTTACTTTCAGAGGTTAGGAATACATTGATAAATTGTATTTCAAATAAATAATAAAATAAAAAATAAAAAAATTATAAATAAAATAAATAAAAAAACATAAATAAAATAAATAAAATTTTAAATAAACAAAGAAATTAAATAAATTAAAATAAAAAATTACATACATCAAGATTCACTTTGTACGCTGGTGCACTTATTGATGTCTGTCTTATAACCTCGCTGCATATTCTTGACATGCCGTCGGACTTCAATTCTTCTACTTTAATGACGTTAGTTTCAGCCAATTGTTTCCCTTTTTCGATAGTCGTCATTGTAAAATTAATAGAATGATTGACTGACTCAAAACCCGTTCTTAAACACAAATCCATCTGAAATATTCACATTTTTTAAAACACTTGAACCACAATTTATGACAAATATTATGCAATTACTTATTTTTTAAGCCATTGCTACTTACCCTTTTTTCTCTAATTTCCATTTTCGATCAACTATTTCAAACTTTCACTATTTTTTCAACAATTTTCACACTTTTTCACAACTTATTGCACAGTGACACAGCCGACTCTCGCTCTCAAGTAATGCCATTAGTCACCACCGTGGCGCCACCCGTTCACCTGCACATAGTCAACAGGGAAAAACGGCTTGAGTTTCGACCGCGAGGAGAAACGGTTTAGGCATCTAAGCCGTTTCTGCCCTTAACGTATTTCAATCCGCTTTCCCTCTGGCGCTCATTCAAACCGTTGTTACGCTGAAGCTTTTCAAATTCGCTTTCGCTCCTCTACTAATTCCACACCGCTTTTACTCTCGGCCCGTCATATAATTGTCCATGAGAAAATAAAGGTCTATGAAAGTATATTCTTCATTTTTCGAAACTTCAACCTTGAGATTTATTTATTGTAATTGCAAAAGCTAAAAAAATTGGAAATTGTCTTCTATATAAAATAAATGGTACACGGAGAGACTTTCGATATCAATATTTGGTACACACTGCACCTATAATTAAAATACAATGTAAGAATTTGGGGATAATCGGGGTACTGTTATAAAGATTCCTACTATAATAAGAGATGATGATATTTCTGTATGTATTATTATAAACTTGAGCGAGCAAAAATTAGTATTTACGTTTAGAAAAAGTCTTATTTACTGTTTGAGAATTGTGAGTGTGAAAAAGTGATAATGGTCAATAACAAGTTTTCTAAAAAATATTTTCAATAGTAAATATTTTAGGTAACATAAGTTATAAGAAATGTATGAAATTCTAGTATTCTTAAATATGAATGCGTATTGAAATGAGAGCCGCTAGTAATATCTGCAACCGGGATTTGCGAGAATTCTAAAAGACTATACTAAAAACGCCCGAAAGTTTCCGAGCTGTTCCGTCTATAGCCGAGTACGCGACGACCAGGCTAGCAGACCCACTGCATCCGATTCGTGGCCTGTGATTTCCCGCCAAAAGTTTCAACTATACGCGTTTGTAGTACAAAAATGTTTGTAACTAATGTAGTATGCATTGAAGCTTAAACAAATTTTAATTCGGAAATTATCAATAAAAAACTGCGAAACTTAATTTTTTACACTTTTATAAATTGAACAGTTCAAAGATTTCTGGTTAGAAAATATCAATCCACGCTATCGTTTTAAATGCTCTAAATTAAAACTAATCCTCCATTTCAATTCTCATTAATTAAAATGTTGAAAAATGAAACATGTCCCTCTCTTAACTCAATAAAAACTTTCAAAACCAAAAAGTGTCTCTTCCTATTTAGAAAAACTTGAAAACACAAATTTCCTCCCAGTTCTTTAAGAATCATAAAAATAACAAAATGTCCCTCTTTTAATCCAGAATAAATTGAAAATCCAAATTTCATCCCCTCATACTCAATAAAACTGTATTTTTTGAATTATCCCTTCTAACTCAATAAAAAACTTAAAAATATAAAATGTACTGCCAATTTAACAAAAATTAACATTTCCTCATTTCAAGCTTGATAAAAATGTTAAAAATACAATACTTCCCATTCTTCCACTTAATACAAATTTTAAACAAAAAAAGTTCCTCTTGCAATTGGGAAAAAACTAAATAACAAAATTTATTTATTTTTATTGATTTTGGTCGTTTCAATTTGATAATTTTGAATTGTTATTTAACATTAGAATACAAATTGTAACGTTAAAAGTTTAAATTTTTACCATTCAAGGCTTCCTGTTTCAAACAATTCAGTTTAAAATTCTTTAGTTTTGAATATTTCATTTATAATTTCTCCTTTTGCAATTTTTGTGATTGAAAACTGTCCAACTGAATGGGTTAAAAATTGAATATTTTAGACTGAGACAATATTTGGATAGGATTCTAAATTGAATAAAAGTGTGTGATTATGAATATATTAATTTTAAGTTTTCACATTGAGAATAATTTATGAAGTTTCAATCAGACATTTCAATTTCTCTAATTGTTATGGCTTTCGTTTAAAAGAAGTTTAATTTTCAACGTTAAAATTGGCAAATTTTTTAATTTCGAACAGACTTAGAATCGTATTGTAAAATAATTATTGTACAATTTTTAACACTCGAACTACAGTTCAATTTAAAAAATCATTAATTAATTTATATTTACAGTTGATCAACTTGAAACATTTTTATAAACAATTTTAAATTTCTAACGCTTTTAATTTTTTATTCTTAAAGCCTTCAAAACTGAATTTTTAAATACTTTCAATTAAAAATTTCCGTTTAAAAATGGAGACATAAAATGGAAAAATTGTAAATTAAAAGATTTTAGAATTAAGCGTTATAAACTGAATGATGCAGTAATTGAAACAGTTAACAACAACTGAACTTAATATTCAAAAAAAGTTGAAATCGAACTTTTTTTAAATTGAATTATATCATGTGATATGGTATTTGCGATATTCCAAGTAATTTCATAAATGGTTATTCTAAGAATTTGTGAAATTCCCTGTGAAAAAATAAATTCACTATCATTTGTCAGTTTTTCCCGGTTTCAAAAAATCCCTGGTCATTTCTTGGTTTTCGGTCCAGCAGTCACCCCGTAAGCCGTAAGTGATAAGTTCACAATGCTTTAAATTTCAAGTTACTATGAAAATATTTTTAAAAAAATTATTTAAAAAAATATCTAATATGTCAAAGGCATTTTTCGTTAAAAGTTGGATTTTTTTAGTAGTTATTATAATTTTTCTAAAATCTTGTAACATTAAGAAAGCTCTTGTCCTTCTATAAAGTTACTTTAATAAATTAAGGAACATCATTATTTGATTTTATATATAAAAATTTCATTAAAACTAAAATAAAACTAATAAAACTTTTAATAAACTCAAGTAATTACAATTTAACCATCCACATATATGCTTAACGATAGGGCTTTTTTTAGGTATTATGTAATACTTTGAAGGGATGTAGGATTACAATTGCTATAAAAATTACGATACTTAATACTTGAGTGGCTCCTAATTCAGGAAAATTATACCTTGAAAAAATCTATAGATACCTGGAAAAAACTGGGATTGTCAGAACATTTTTTTATAGAATTTGAGTGGACGCCCTGAGATAATTCTAAAGATAATATTTTGTAATATTTGTATTGATATGTTTCAACATATAAAATACTCACAAAATATGCTTAATAATAGTATAAACTTCTGTGCTACTGTCTCAAATGAGCTGATAATTACTTTTAAATTTTCAAAAAAAAGTCGCTGCCTGAATTCACTTCCTTATTACTGCTTTTAATTTTGTGTTTGAAATTTTGAAATAATTCTCAAGCAATCTTTCAATTCAGTTCTTAAGTTTCTGAAACCAAATTTTTCATGCAAATGTTAGTCGCTTTAATAGTGTATTTATTTAATTATAGTTTATAAGCATATCAATTATCAGTATAAATATATAATAAAGTCCGGGGCACCTAAAATTTTTGACCCAGCACTATTAGTTTCTCACAAGTAGCGATACGTTTCACTGGTTAGTATATAAGGGCAGAAAGAATCATAAGTCTCAGCGTAATGCGTGCGATTTATAGATATAAGATAGTTTTATATATGCGTATAGGTGTTAATATAGGATTCGTAAACAAACCACACTGTAGCCAGCGAGCGTCGTCAAAGAATACACAAATATATATAAAGATGCATTTGTAGCCCATGTAGTAGTGTGCGTTCATACACTTCCACCCGTCTTTCTTTTTGCCATGCGCCAGCGTGAAATACAAGATCACGTGACCCCCATTTTTCGTATAGTGGTTTAGAAAGATTGCAAAGCGTTTGTTTCGTTTCTTTCAAAGCACTATACCAATTTTCGTTATTTTGTGTGTGTAAGAGTCTAATATTCTTACGATTTATTCCAATAAGAAATATTAGTCTGCATTTTCATAGTCACTATTCGACTTTTTCTAACCGTACCTCGATTATCCCTAAATTCGTATATTTTATTTTAATTATGAATATGCGATAGAAGAAATATTAATACCAAAAGTCTCTCCGTGTAAAGAAGGACATTCTCCAGAATCTGAAGTTATTCGTGGTATGAAAGCCGTAGTTCGCTTTTTAGTACCAGTTATGACCATAACTTCAATATTAAATTTATATAATTGTAAAATTTTTAAACATGTTCCATTACAAAGCCCATAATTTATACTTAAATTTCTTGTCAACATTACAATTGCTACAATTGTCAAAGTTAATTTATGAATTAGTAAACCTGGAAATTTCAACGAATATAAATATTGAATAGGAAAATTTAATTGAACATCCTCATCAGTTTGGCCCATTCCTTTATTTCTTGTGTAATCTACATTATAATATATTGCACCTTTTGCTCAAATTTTCTTTAATATTTTATTATTCAATGAATAAATATCTTCATTGTGGCAAGCTAGAATGGCAAAATTTGACAAATCATCGTTTTCACTTATACGTGTACCATATATTTCTTTACATATATCATTTGTTTTCCAACTGTCGGATATATAAGAAGAACTAATACTTCCTTGTTCAATTTTTAATAAAAATTTCTCTATCATACGCTGACGACGTAGTTCTGTTAACAGGTGATGAGAAGGGGATGAACCTAATGATAAGAATTTTTGAAGAGTATGTGGGAACAAAAGAACTGACGGTGAACGTAGGGAAGACCAAGGTGATGTGCTTCAGAAGTAGAAAGACCAAAATAGGTTACGTTTGGAAGATGAACGGCAAAACAGTGGTAACAGGAAACGGAAGCCTCAGAAGATCGGTCATTTGTAGAATCATTAGCATTAAAATTATTGTGATTATTATAAGTAAGGTGAAACATTAGAATATATATATATAAGCAGCGGTTAAGTTAGATTAAGGACGGAATATAAATATATGTACAGGGAGCGGAGGCCCTCAACCTCGTAAAAGGAAGAGATTAAATTTACATACATACATAATGAAAATTTTGAAAAATCATTATTGCGCGATCGCATATTTAATTTTAAATTCATAATTTTACAATTAGACCATAAATAAGAATATTTGATTGATACTTGTCCTACGACCGTTTTTAATTACAGGTAAAATTTGTCCAAAATCTCCTCCTAATATTATTAATTTTCCAGCAAATGGTAAATTTTCAATTTTACAACAGTCTCTTACCGTTCTGTCAACTATTTCTAATGCTTTTTTAGGAATCATAAACGCCTCATTCCATATAATAACGTTACATTCTCTGTTTTTTATCTGACTGATTTAATACTGATTTCATTATTTTCTTTTCTAAATAATATATATTCTTCTACTGTTTACTATCAATATCTCGAGGATTAGGTAAACCACAATCAGAACACGGCAAATTTTCTAAATTTAAAACTTCATTATTTTCTTCTAATGCTTGTAATGCTCTTTGTTCATTGTTATCTTTAAATCCTTCACAAAAATAATATTTATATATATCACAAATTTTATATGAAGATATAAAATTATCAGCAATTAGAAACCAGACAAAAAACTTTCTTAATTCTTTAGGCATTATATTAAATATTTGAATATCAGTTTCTACCAGTCCCATGGCTATTGCAGCATTTTGGAATGAAGCATACGTGAAATTTGCAAATGTTTTTACATCATTAAAACACGTTGCCCCTTTTACACGACTTGAAATTAACTTTAAATGAAATCTTTCCACATCTTTTGGACTAAGACTATTTATTCTACCAAAAGATTTGAAAAAGCCTTTTCGTTTGATCCAAATTTTTGTAGATGAATTAAAATAATACAATTTTGGTATATTATAATAAATTGTATTTTTAGCCTCGTTATCTTTTTTATTTAATTTAAACCAAACATTTAAAGTCGTATTATTATTTTTTATTATTGCTTCACATTCTTTATTTTCCTGAAAAATTATATTTTGCTGATTTTCCAAATGAACTGCTGAGCGAATAACAAAATGAGATCTTCCAGATAAAGTCAATTCTTCTATTCGCCAAGCAGCTTCCATAGGGCTTACATAACGTATGTTCCTATTTCTTTAGAATCATTTTTATTAATTTCTTTTAACGCTACGGGTGCTTTATCATGTCCTTTATATAAATATTTATAAATATATTTGGTACTCATAATTGATGCGCAATATTCAACATTGATGTGACATCTACATTTTTTAATAATAATGAATTATAAGGAATAACCATAGAATTATTGACATTTATTCATTTTCCCTCGAATTTTTTATTATACACATAACCTTTGTCTTTATTATCTCTAGGCCTATATTTACGAAAACCATTTTTTTTTCTTCAAAAATTGTATAATGCCAAAATTCTTTTGGAAATTTTTATATACAAATATTTTTATCTTTATTATAACATGCTGAATTTTCTAAATGAGGATTGTGTACCATTAATTAAATGAATGATTCCCGTCATTCATCATCATCATGAGGAATTTCGGCAGAAATATATTTATCAACATGTTCCGGATTTCATAATTTAGTTTCATAATTTAAGATAAACAACAAATGAGCATGAGGTAATCCTCGTTTATGAATTTCTATTGTATTGTCCTGTGCAAACATTTAAAAAAAGTTGAATATGTCAAATCTGCAATTTATTCAGCTGGAACCAAAGAAACGTCTTATGATTTTGCTTTTTCGGAAAAAAAGTTTGGCAGAAATGAAAAATATTTGATAAATTTTCAGAAATGCTTCCAAGCTTTAAAATATTTATTTTGAAAATACTTCATATTCAAAAATATTTCAAAAAAAATTTGCACAATTTAAAAATATTAAAGGGTTTGAAAATTTTGAAAGGATTAAAAAAGAATTTTCAAAAGATATGTGGGGAATTTTTTTATGATTTTTTAGTTTGAAAAATGAACTTGAAGAGAAAATTGCAAAAGATTTCAAAAGATTTCCTCAAATTTCGAAAAAGAGTAGAAGATTTTAAAGCAAAGTGTTTCAATTTTTTGTACGATCAAAAAATTAAGAATCGGAAGGTTGGAGAGTAATAAGGAGGTGGATGGAGGAAAAGAAGGAAGAATTGGTTTTGATAGGAGGTGACTTAAATGCCTGGACTGGCGAGCAAGGGGGAGGGACTTGGGATGAAGAAAAGGAGGCATATGTAAGGAGCTCCAAACATAGGGAGATAGACCGGGAGGGGAGGAGGTTACTAGACATAATAGGAGAAACCGGATGGTTTATATGTAATGGCAACATGAAAGGAGATGACAAAGGAGAGATTACATTTATAGGTAAGGGAGAAACAATAATAGACTACATCTTGGCGGAAGAAAGAATGAGTAATATGATATGCAGTATGAATGTAGGGAATGAGATAGGGTCAGAACACTTCCCAGTAATAGCTACACTGAAAGGTGGCGTCCATAAGCGTGGCAGAGGGAGAAAGGAAAGAGGGGGGGAAAGGAATACGAAAATGGGAGTCTGGGGGGTAGATAAATTAAAAGTGTTTGAACAGAAGATGGAAAAGGAGAATGTTAGATATGAAAAGGAGGAGGGAGTAGACTCGTTAATTAAAAGGCTGAAAGGGTCGATTGAGAAGGTGAAGGATGAGATAGGTACAAAAGAAGGAAGAGAAGAGGGAAAGAGAGGCTGGTGGGACGAGGAATGCAGGGAGAGTAAGGAGAGAATGAAAGAATCTGTAAGAAAATGGAGGAAAGGAGAAATAGAGAAGGCGGAGTACAATAGGAGAAAAAGAGAACATGAGAAGATGCTGGAAGGGAAAAAGCAAAGGGGAAAGGAGAAATACAAGGAAGAAGTAGAAAAAGCAATCAAAGAAGGTAGGGTCTGGGATGTGATAAACAGGGAAAGAGGAGGAAGGAAGGGCGTGAATGAAGAAATAGAAATGGACGAATGGACGGATTATTTTAAGGGTCTGCTAGGGGGAGAACAAAATAGGATCAAAGGGGAAAATAGAAAGACAGTCCAGGGAGAAATGGAGGAAGCGAACGAAATAACAAGAGAAGAAGTGAATGAGGCGATAGATAGACTGAAAAGAAACAAGGCCACAGGAGAGGATGGAGTGGAGAACGAAGCGATAAAGTATGGAGGAGAAGGGATTAGGGAAGTGATGTGGAGGATATGCAACAAGGTCTGGAAAGGAGAAGGGTGGCCGGAGGAGTGGATGACAGGGCTGGTAGTACCGCTTGTTAAGAAATGGGAGGGTAAGAAGGTAGAAGAGTACAGAGGGATCACTCTCATGCAAGGGGGCTATAAAATATACACAGAAATTCTAAGAAAAAGGTTAGAGAACCAGATAGAAGAGAAGCAAAGTATCCCACACAACCAGACGGGATTTAGAAAAGGGATGGGGACAATTGACAACATTTACGTACTCAACTACTTGGTTAACAGAAACTTAGGGAGAAAAAGAGGGAGAAAAGTGTTATGGCAGGCAATGAAAGAGAGGGGAATAGAAGAAGGGCTGGTGGAGAGGATAAAGGAAATTTTTACTGAAACCAGGATTAGGGTGAAGATACGCGGGGAAAAAGGGGAGGTTTTCTGGACAGGAATAGGTCTAAGGCAAGGGTGCCCGTTGAGTCCACTACTTTTTAATTTGCTGCTGGCAGACCTAGGGGAGAAGCTAAAGGAGAAAGGGAAAGGTGGGACGATCCTGGGTAATAGCAAACTATACTCCCTAGCATACGCGGACGACGTAGTTCTAATAGCAGACGATGAGAAGGGGATGAACCTAATGATAAGAATTTTCGAAGAGTACGTGGGAACAAAAGAACTGACGGTGAACGTAGGGAAGACCAAGGTGATGTGCTTCAGAAATAAAAAGACCAAAATAGGTTACGTTTGGAAGATAAACGGACAAACAGTGGAAATTGTGGACGAGTTCTGTTACCTAGGTTTTTGGTTTGAGTCAGGAGGGGGAAACGATTTGCAGGTGAGGAAAAGAATCGAAAGTGCGAGTAAAGTAATGGGCCAAGTATGGGGTATAGGAAAGAGAAGGTTCAAGGACGATTGGAGAATGAGGGTTTGGTTGTTTGATGCGTTGGTGTGGGCGGTGTTGTGTTATGGAGTGGAGGTTTGGGGATGGAAGGAACATAGGAAAGTGGAAAGCATACATGAGAGATTTCTGAGATGGGTAATGGGGGTCAGTTGGAGTTGTCCAGGATACATGATAAGGGAAGAACTAGGAAGGGAAAAAATGGTAACTAGACAAATTAAGAGAGCCTGGAGGTTTGAAGAGAAGCTGAAAAGGGGAGAGGGGAGCAGAATAGCACAAGTATGCTTGGACGAAGTTCGGAACAAGGAGACGAGAGGCAATTTGGGAAATTCAAAATGGGAGGAAGAAAGGAAAAAAATGAGGAGTGTTTGTGATATACAGGAAGGGGTTGTGGATTGGCAGAACATTGAATTAGAGCTATTAGTAAGACAAGGAGAAGAGAGATGGAGAAAGATTATGGATTCGAAGTACAATAGATGGTATATGATGGTCAAAGGGGTGACGGAACCAGAATATTTGCAAAAGATGAAAAAGGAAGAGAAATGGAATAGGGTGATACGGTTTAGAATGGGAGAAGGAGTGAGAGCTTGTAGATATTGGATGGATGAAGAGGACAATCTATGCAGAGTATGTGGGTACGAAGTGGAGTCATGGGCACATGTGTTAGAGAGGTGTACAGGAGAGGAAGATGGACAGTTGAGTGTGGATGAATGTGTGAGATGGATCTTGGATGGTAATGGGCAGGGAGTGATGTGGATGAAAAAACTGGAAGAAATAAGAGAAAGCAAGGGATCAGGGCAGAGCCAAACGGGTAATCCTGTTTAAAGGAATCTAACGAATAAAATTTTCAAATCGGTCTAAATGAACTTGATGGTAAGAGAAAACGGAAGCCCGGGAAGATCGCTCATTGTCTGTAGGTTAAGAAGAGTAGTACTAAGATTATTGTTGGTATATAAGGCGATGCATTAGAAAATAAGTAGCGAGTAAGTTAGACTAAGGATGAAATGTAAACATATGTACAGGGAGCGGAGGCCCTCGAACCCGTAAAAGGGAGAGTTCAAATATACATACATACATTAAACATATTCCAGCTTTGTTCTTAATTGTTTACCCACTAAAAAAAATGTTTGTAAAATAATAAAAACTGTATATCCACTGAGCAGATCATCCGTTTCAATTCGCAGATTTATATTTAAAAAAAAATCATATTTCTTTAAAAATTTCTTTCTTTCTTAATAATTTCATAAAATAAAATGCGTGGGTTTCTTATTGTAATTTTCTAATATATTGAAGTAAAGATACTCTCGGGTATCGGGATTAAAGTTTTTGGATTTTTATTTATTTTATAAAATAAAAAATGATGTAGATTTGTTTTTTTTTTATTTTCAAATTTATTAAAATAAAGCAAAGATCCACGTGGGTGTGTGGGTTTATTATTTTAATTCTTCAAAATAAATTAAAATACCGCCAGGTATGCAAGAGTTGAGGGTTATGTTTTATTTATTAATTTAAATAAATCAGCTTTCTCCGGGTGCGTGGGTTAATAGCTTCTTGTTCTATTTATTTATTTCAATAAATTAACTGTCCCCTGGATGTATGGGTGAATAGCGCTGACCTCAGCAAACCAGACCGTAAAATGGCGGCTTCCGGCTAGGTTGCCACAATGTCTCTGGACCCTCTGTAGGGCCTACGCGCTACTCCATACACATACAAGGGCGATGCATAGGGCTGGTATTAAAGAACAAAAGTTCGTTTCATTTCCCCAGCTTTAGATTTATTTATTGTTTTTGTAGCAATAAATGTAACAAAAAATTTGCATCGCATGCAAAAGAATTACGTTTGGTGTTAAAAAAGTGTTTTCTTATTTTAGACTTGTTGGTTAATTTTAAAGCTCAAAAGTTTGTTTGGATTTTCCATTTTAATTTTTTTTTTTTTAATTTGTTACAATGACTGTAATACAAGATTGTGTAATGAATCGCAAAGAATTACTTATCGCAGATTTGTTAGTTAATTTTCAGTAACAGAAGTTTGTTTTGTTTCTCCGAATTTTCAGTTACTTTGTTGGTTTTATAAAAAAATTCAACAACAATTCTGCGACGAATCACAGAGAATTTCTTTTTGAGGTTTGAAATGTTTTTCCTCATCTTAGACTTGTAGATTAATTTTGAAGAACAAAAGTTCGTTTGGTCTTCTGCATTTCGAACATCTTTGTTGGTTTTCTTACATGAAATATAAGGAAAGTTCTGTATTAAATTGAAATTCATCTTTTTTAGGTTGAGCAAATGTTATATTATTTTAAGGGCGGTAATAAACGTTTGCAAGAACAACTAAGAATTTAAAAAATGTAACGGCTTGAATTTCGCGTCTTGTAGAAACAATCAAAGATCAACTATGTGAAATTTTTGCGGGAGCTGAAGTGAACCGCAAGCACGAACACTATCTTTACACTTATGAACAAACAAGTGGTTCCTAAAGCTCGATTCTGATTGGTTCATTATGCCCAACTTTGAAGCTTCACTGTACCCAAACTAAGGCCCAGATAAAATTTTGCCTGAGGACTTTTCTGTTTCTTTTTTTGTACTCTATCACCCAGTACCGGCATGTTCATAGGTGGTGGGACACCCTGTATACTAATATGACTAATTACAATACATCTAAATTTCGAGTAAAAATTCAGTTTTAAAATCTAGCTCAATTATCTCGCCTTAAACTTTCCAGGGCTAGAAATATAATCAACTTATTTTGAAATTCAGGCTCAACTAACAATTGTAGAAGCGGTACTTATATTCAATGAAATAAAATATATTTCTGTCAAATAATTTACACATTTGGAGTTCTTAAGATTTAAAATCCGCGCGCTGATCTGTCGGGCGAAGGCGTTCTTTAGTCTATCATTGGATTTGGGAATCTGGCAACTTTTGCAGCATATATATGCTATATATATGGTATATACCTTATACCATATACCATTTTGCTTTTACGCTTTCGCCCGACAGATCAGTGCGCGGATTTTAAATCTTAAAAACTCCAAATGTGTAAACTCTTTGATAAAAATATATTATATTTCATTGAGTATAATAGTCCAAGAGCTGGTGAAATTTTTTCCGGCTGATTTTTAAATGGCTGAAAAAATTATATAATATAGCCTCGGATGGGTACAATATGAAATCGAGTGACTGCCAGCTCGAATCCGTTGCGTTTGTTAATAAAAAAATTGTTTATAGCGTTTGTTGAAATAAAGAACCGACCAATCTCGTTGTGCATGAAAATTTGTTAACATATAGTAAAAACATTGCTAAAAACGATTTCGAGTGACTGCCACTCGAAATCCGTTGTTAAGTCGTGACTGCCAATCAAAAATCGCGAAAAATCTTGTTGAAAATTCGGCTGATTTCAAAATGCACGAACAGAACAAAAAAAATTAATTGAAGGTATAAGAAAAATATTCCCGAGTGACTGCCATGTCAAAGCCGTTGTTTTCTACTGACTGCCAGCCCCCAAAGTCCGCGCCGCATCGTTCGGACCGTGCTGCATCGCTCTGTTCGCGCTGTATTTTTCAAAAAGTTCAAGGTCATTCTTGAAGTAACTTTGAACGTGGAATCCAGTGGTAACCTTGAATTTGACCTTAAGTATGATCTTCAAGGTCATTTCAAGGTCAACTTTGTTTTTTTAAGTGGGAACCCCTATTTTTGACAACGGCAATCGAAAGAGCGGGAACTTTTACGTTGAAAAATGTACTTGGGTCATGGGTCAAGGGTGACCTTGAACTCCAGCTGAAGGTTATTAGGCTTGAACCAGGTATGGGGGGGGGGTCCAATCTGTACTGCTGCGGCTCAGGTTTTCACGAACAATGTACAGATCATTCTTGGAGTAACTTTTAGCGAGGAATCCAGTGCTGACCTTTAATTTGACCTTGAGCTTAACCTCCAAGGTTATTTTAAGGCCAACTTTGTTTTTTTAATTGGGAACCCTTACTTTTGACAACGGCAGTCGAAAGAGCGGGAAATTTTACGTTCAAAAATGTATTTAGGTCATGGGTCAAGAGTGACCTTGAACTCCAGCTGAAGTTTATAAGGCGCAGTTATCAGGCTCAGGTGTTTACGAAAACCGTCGAGGTCATTATTGGAGTAACATTTAACGAGGAATCCAGTAGTGACTTTAAAATTGACCTTGAGCTTGAGGTGATGTTCAAGGTCGTCCTTGACCTATAACCTGAGTACATGTTTGGACGCAAAATTTCCCGCTATTTCGATTGCCTTTGTCAAGAGTAGGGGTCCCAATTAAAAGAAACAAAGTTGGCCTTGAAATAACCTTGGAGGTTAAGCTCAAGGTCAAATTAAAGGTCAACACTGGATTCCTCGTTAAAAGTTACTCCAAGAATGATCTCGACATTTTTCGTAAAAACCTGAGCCGCAGCAGTACAGATTGGACCCGCCCCATACCTGGTTCAAGACTAATAACCTTCAGCTGGATTTCAAGGTCACCCTTGACCCATGACCCAAGTACATTTTTCAACGTAAAATTTCCCGCTCTTTCGATTGCCGTTGTCAAAAATAGGGGTTCCCACTTAAAAAAAAAAAATTGACCTTGAAAAGACCTTGAAGATCAAACTTAAGGTCAAGTTCAAGGTCACCACTGGATTCCTCGTTGAAAGTTACTTCAAGAATGACCTTGACCTTTTTGAAAAATACAGCGCGAACAGAGCGATGCAGCACGGTCCGGACGATGTGGCGCGGACTTTGGGGGCTGGCAGTCAGTAGAAAACAACGGCTTTGACATGGCAGTCACTCGGGAATATTTTTCTTATGCCTTCAATTAATTTTTTTTGTTTTGTTCGTGCATTTTGAAATCAGCCGAATTTTCAACAAGATTTTTCGCGATTTTTGATTGGCAGTCACGACCTAACAACGGATTTCGAGTGGCAGTCACTTGAAATCGTTTTGAGCAATGTTTTTACTATATGTTAACAAATTTCCATGCATAACGAGATTGGTCGGTTCTTTATTTCAAAAAACGCTATAAACAATTTTTTTATTAACAAACGCAACGGATTCGAGCTGGCAGTCACTCGATTTCATATTGTACCCATCCGAGGCTATATTATATAATTTTTTCAGCTATTTAAAAATTAGCCGGAAAAAATTTCAACAGCTCTTGGACTATAAGTACTACTTGTACAACTGTTAGTTGAGCCTGAATTGCAAAATTATTTGATTATATTTCTAGCCCTGGAAAGTTTAAGGCGAGATAATTGAACTAGATTTTAAATCTGAATTTATACTCGAATTCGCTGAGGCGAATTTCGGAGTTCAAAAAATTAGTAATTTTATATAATTTCAACTCTATTATAGCGTTTGGATGACTTTTCAGCGAAGCAACACAAGAAACCACCAATTATGTGAAGTTATGTCACAAAAGCTGACAAATACGTTGTCATTTTGCTTTTACGCTTTACGACCGGCAGATCGGCGCGGATTCTAAATCTTGAAAACTCCAATTTTATATGAAGTACGCTAATTAAATTTTTAATCGAGTAATTGTGCAAAGTGCATTGTTTCCCTTATAACAATTACCATTAGTGTGTTTAACCAGACTTGATAAGACTATTGGTTCTTGGATTTATGTTCAGAAGGAGGATAAATTATTTCTATATAGTCACGTGCTATTTTGAAGTATGCTCAGATTCTCGATATCATTTTTTTTTAAATGGATCCTGCGCTGAATTCTGTTTTTTATCCTGAGCTCTCTTCTTTGATCGCTTTGGCGTATTTGCAATTAGCCCGAGAGTACCTACGTCGAAAAAGAGAAAATCAAAGGTTTCGGGTTAAACGCAACATATAAGAACACATAAGGCTCCACATAATTCTGTTTTTAAGATTTCGCTACCACATTATAATGTGCAAACTTTCTTACATTTTTGAAGAGACAAGAAAAATTAAATTATGGGCAAAGATTTATATTGAAGAATTCGATAAAAATTAGAAGCTTTTTAATTATGAAAAATTTGAGGAGATTACAGTTTTTAAAGATTTCTGGGAAAATTTTTAATGGGTTAGGTTTTATTTTGAAATAATAACTTTAAGTTTTGAAGATTCCAAAATTTGCGGAAAAAGAATATGGAAGACTTTGAGACAATTTTCTTAATTTTTCAGGATTAAAAAATTCAAGGTAAACTGCATTTTGCAGGATGTCAAATGTTTTGAAGGATTGCAAAATGTTTTAAATTATTTCCTAAAAATTTTAAAAAGAGTGTACAAAATTTTAATGAAAAATTTCGCAATTTTGCCATATTACATAATTTTAGAAAAAATGTCAGTAAGTTGAAGATATATTCAGAAATTTTGAAACGATTCAAAAATAATTAAAACTTGTACAGAATTTTAAAGAATTTTATAAGGTTTTACGATTTCAAAAATCGTCAAAGAAAAATATGAAAGATTTTAAGGCAATTTTTTTACATTTTGCAGAATTTAAAAAAATCAGGAAAAATTTCAATCATTTTTTAAGATTAGAAGGTTTAGAAGGTCTGACAAGATTAAAAAAAAGAATTTTCTTAATATTTATGTGAAAATTTCAAATAAGTTTTATATCGAAGAATTAAATTGAAGAGAAAATTAAAGAATATATTTAAACATATCAAAGGATTTCCTAAATTTTCGAAAAAGAGTGTCGAAGATTTCAAAGTAAAATGTTCCAATTTGGTAGGATTGAAAAAATAAAATAAATCGAATAAATTCAAGAAATGCTTAGTAGAATTGAAGAGATTCAGAAATAATTTTAAACTTTAAAACAAAAATTTAGAAGATTATAAGGAAATTTTCGTATTCGTATATTTTTAATTATATTTCAAAATTTTTAGAAAAATTCCAGTCAGTTAAACATATTTTGAGGAGTTTAAGAAGTTTCAAATAGATTTTCAATATTCAAAAACTTGGAAACATTTCCAAAAATGTATCAAATATTTCTTGATTTCTTTCAAACTTCTAAAAGTCGCTAACATCTTAGAAAAGGATTCGAAATTTTCCTAATATTTTGTAAAATGCTATGAAAAAAAAATTTCTGTAAAACATCTACATTCTCTTTTGACATAACTGAAATATTCAAAAATGTTTTTTTAATGTTCTCAAGAATTATAAAAAAATTATATTTATTTAAATAGCAGAACAATTACACTGATAATACTTATTTTCTTGTTCTCAATTCTCAGAAGTGAATTTCAACTTGACTTTAAGTGTTCAAAAACTTTAAACAAATAAATAGTTATTTTGGATTTGTATGTTATATTATTATATTAATATTATCTTGTATTCTTTATGGTATTAAAAAAAAGATTGAAATTGGTGAATTTCAATTAGTATGACAAACAAGTATATTGAAAAAGAATTCAGTGTTACATTAAAATATTGTTTTATTATTTCTAGGCAATATTTCAAATTGTCTAGGGATCATTGACGTGAATTTTGAAAATTCATTATGATCATAATTGGAGCCTCATGTGTTCCTCTCAGATTTTTTCTTTGTCGACGTCGTAGGTACTCACGGGCCGATCGCAAATACGATAAAGTGATCAAACAGGAAAGAGCTTATGGTAGAGGTTATATTTTGGTATTGGGGCCTTTGTTAACATGACGATTTTGAATTGGAAATTCTACATAATCTCAAACAAATTTTCGGTAGTTTTTTATTAATTGATGTTGTGGGTTTTGACCAGCGGAATATATTAAATAATATGATATTAATGTTTTTTGTTTACTGGTTCTAAAATCAATATTCTTTGAATATTGATAGCGAAGCTAGAGAGATTTTTTTCACAACTTATAAAATAAACAATCAATATTCAAAAAATATTGTCTTTAGACCGGTAGACAAAAAACATTAACATCATATTATTTACATTTTCGGTAGATTTGGCAATACTATTTACTTCATCATTTACTTCAAAATCACACGTGACTATATAGAAATAATAATTTTTGTCCACTTTCTGAACATAAATCCAACAATCAATAGTCTTATCAATTCTGGTTAAACACACTGATGATAATTGCTATAAGGGCAACAATGCATTTTGCATAATTACTAGAATAAAAATTTAATAAGCGTACATCATATAAAATTGGAGTTTTCAAGATTTAAAATCCGCGTCGATCTGCCGGGCGTAAAGCGTAAAAGTAAAATGTCGACGTATTTGTCAGCTTTTGTGACATAACTTCACATAATTGATTGTTGTGTTGCTTCGCTGAAAAGTCATTTAAATGCTATAAGCACGAAGGAATATTAAGGTGTGGTATCACCCTATGTGTTTGGTTTGGTGAGCAGAGGTGGGACAAGTGACGTCCAAGAATTCGTTAATGCTTGCTACGAATGAAAACTCGTATGCTGCCCTGTGCACATGCGCAGAGCTGTTTTCGCAGTCACGTACGTTATGTTATATTTTGACATTTCGATGCATATGTAGGTTATGTTCGTTTGTATTTTTATTTTGTTGGGTGTATATGAGGTTCCTGAATTAAAAACTAGAAGGAAAATGTCATCAAGAATACGAAAAGGATCTAGAAAGTGTAAGTATTACAATAACATTATTATAATCATTGATGGATTCTGTAAGTAAGGGTTACTGTTAATTTCAGTGAACAAAATATTGTAGGTTATTATGTTCAAAACACAAGTTTGAAACTTCAAACTCGTGTTGACATCGTTGGCATGGCAACCGCCAGTGCGTATGTGCACGGGGCAGCATACGAGTTTTCATTCGTGGCAAGCATTAACGAATTCTTGGACGTCGCTCGTCCCACTCCCCACGTACAGGGATACTACTCCTTACAATTCCTTCGTGGCCATAAGACTTGGAATTATATAAAATTACTAATTTTTTGAATTCCGAAATTCGCCTCATCGAAAGGATTACCCTTCGTGTTTATACTAATATGACTGATTACAATACATATAAAATTCGAGTATAAATTCAGTTTTTAAATGTAGCTCAAATATCTCGCCTTGAACTGTCCAGGGCTAGAAATATAATCAAATAATCTTGCAATTCAGGCTCAACTAACAGTTGTACAATTAGTACTTATACTCAATGAAATATAATATATTTTTGTCAATTAATTTACACATTTGGAGTTTTTAAGATTTAAAATCCACGCGCTGATCTGTCGGGCGAAAGCGTAAAAGCAAAATAGTTCTCTAGCCTATCATCGGATTTGGGAGTTTGGCAACTTTGGCAGCATATATACGTCACATTATCTGACAGCAAAGTGTCATATTTCCCAAAAAATGTGCTATTTACTTCAAAATAAAGCAAAAAACAATATCCTTATACCGTAATTGCCATCGTAGGGCTGTCAATCAACCCATTTCTATCTAAGGACATTTTCTCCATAGCGTCAGTATTTAACAGTTGGCACCCATACAATTGCATACAATGCGCTGGCGAAAAACGCTATTACGCTCCCAAATCGTCTCCATGTAGATACAGCCATAGTGAAATAGAAATTTTTCCGTCAGCGGAAAAATCTCCGAATGGCGGTAATTTGAATGCTCGATTTTTTTTTTAAATAGAACATGTAATGCTTTTCAAATTATAGGCAAGTTTATTGAGCTAAAAATAATTATGCACGAATGAAGATGATGAATCAAATACATTTTTCAATGTTTTGAAGAAAAGAAACGAGCACATGCCTAATCAGCTGATTTCTCTCAAAGTTGTATGCATGAGTTTCGGGTGTTTCCTGTTTTGTCTCGCTTCTGAAACAAACTAATATTTTCGTGCACATAAGGTAAGTGTTTTTGACAGTTGTTAACATAATAAATTATCATGAACAAGCATGTTGACTATTATTGTACACAAGCAAATATAGAGGTTATGTTTGGGGTTATGCCGGCTACGCTTTCGTAAAGACGTGCCGTAAATCTTATAAAGGCTGTTTTTTGCAAGAGCATAATATTTTTATGTTAACAAATACTAATTACACTTACCTTATGTGCAAAAAAAATATTATTTTGTTGAAAGAGCGATACAAATCAGGGAACATCCGAAACGTATGTACACAGAACTTGGAGAGAAATCATATGATTTGGCATGAGCTTGTTTCTTTTCATCAAAACACTAAAAAATGTATTTAATTCATCGCCGTTAATCCTCCATAATTATTTTTAGCTCAATACACTTGCCTATAATTTGAAAAACATAAAAGTTTCTATTTTAAAAAAAATCGAGCATTCAAATTACCGCCATTCAGAGATTTTTCCGCTGACGGAAAAATCTCTAATGGTGCTTTCACACCTCTGCCTGCCTGCCCGGTGCAGGCAGGCAGCTGCCCGAGACCGTTCACACATCGGATTTTCCGGCTATGGAAAATCTCAAAAACGCGCGGGAATTTTAAATATTGTAAAATTTTTAAATCATATAAACCAAGTTTTTTATAGTTAAAATTGACAATTATGATAATGAGTTTCATTTTT
>CAKNXH010058865.1:0-23847 GCA_932178445.1 Andricus quercusramuli
ATTAAAGCGACCACTCATTACAAAATCGAAATTACAGTCTTTTATCAGAAATCTTGAAAGCTCAAGAGCTGCTTGAAGTGTAGCTTTAAGACCATAGCAAGTGGAAACCGTTATAAATTCCTTATTTTGTTCAAAAGCTTCTTTCTCTCACTCTCGCAGGCATTGCAAAAACTCCTTAATTGCTTTTATTGATAAAAGAAAACAACTAAGTACAATTTCATGCATAAATGCAGAATGAAAGACATTCAAAAAGACAAGAATAGCACGCATGAAAAGTCTCACGATATTACAGATAATTAGAAACACACCTGCCAGTGTTCGTTTCCGGGAACTAGTTTCTCCAAAGGTGTTCTCCCATTCATACCAGAAATGAGCTTTTTTATCCTTCTACAAACTTTTATAGAGGGATCAGCATCCTTTAGATCATCGTGTTCATCTTTAAGAAGATCCATGACATCCCCAACACCGAAAAACTGAGCAGAAAATTGAAAGTTTCAAGTGAAGCATGTGAGAGAATAAACAATTTTTTATAAATGGAAAAAATACAATACTAACCTGAAAGGCTAGGGCTATATTCATTTTCTGGTAGAATAACGGGTTTAGATGTTCAGGCCTTAGTTTATAATTAGCCTTCAAGCTAAACGTAGTAGGACTCTATTTCGAGAAGGGCATACCAGTGTTTTAAAGAGATTGGGCCATCTGGTGTCTGAAAAGTTAAGAATATTTAAGTAAGTTTTACTTTAAAAAACTGGTAATAAATCGTTAAAAATGCAAGAAATATAAAAAAATTCTTTCGTACCCAAATATACTCATTTCTTTCGTGCTTCGTGAAGAAGTTTCTCAAGTTTTTGATGAGATGTGGAAAATCGTAGAAAAACCACAATCTCCTGTTTTCGTCTACGACGTGCGGTACACTCACTTCTGTCTCCGTCACACCAAACTTGTCCCACATGGTTCTGTTCCAGGTGGCCCCATCACATACCACTCCATCAACTTTTAAACCGGCATTCTCTGCCAAAATGATGCCTTCGATTAACAGCTGATGCAGAACACTGCCCGATGCACTGCCCTTCGTCAAGAAGCATCCGAGTGTTTGCACCCATTTTCCCATAAACGGTTGGAACAAAACAACCAAGGCATGGTCACCTTTTTCACCTTTTTGGTCATCTGGCGTATGTCGTCCAATGTCAACGAATCCATCAAATGTGCACGTTTCTCTATTGAAGACAACGGAGGTAGATAGTTTCACCTCGTCAATAGCAAATACTCCTGGAAAAAGGAAAATGTTATGAACCTGTTGAAAAATACAATTTTCGTTTATAAATAACACTTAAGAATAAAAGTAATACCTCGAAAAAGTTTTTTAACCATTCTATCAGTTTTAGTCTTCATTAATGAAAACGTACTTTCCTGGTAACCATATATACCTTTCACAGCTTTAATATATCTATTTAATGTCTGACAACTTGGCAGTTCTAGGATTTTGTGTTCTCTCAAGTGCCTATATGTTTTTTTTTTACTTTTTATACGCAATAGGATACACTCATACACAAATTGCTTTTCAGCACACTTTTCTTGAAGGGTCTTGAGTTCTTGTTTAAGTCTTCCAATCTTCATTGCAAATGAGATTTTAAAAGCAAGTTTTTAGAAAGAAAAGATTTATCTTTACACTAAAATAAATTTTAGCGTAATTTAAAAGAAAACTTTGAATATACAATTATATGTATTTATTGAATGAAAATGTTTAGTAAATCGTAATTTTCTGTACAATTTCATGAATAGTTTACCAACGACAATGATCTATCAAATTCATTACTAAATTCGAATTATATACAATTTGAGGGTGGTCCGGTTCGCAAAAATGTTTCACTGTCAATAAAATAAAACTCAGATCTGCAAATGAAAGCACTGAAAGTGGAAATCTTGATTTTAATATTTTAAAATAGAAGTTTAACTATATTTCAATTAAAAAATTGTGTATCCTAACAATGAATAATTTACGCATCTAAAATGGGAGATATTAACACTTTTATATTTAAAATTTTGTTATTAAATGCAGTTAGAAACCTTTTAAACTGTTATAGATTGTACAGTTCAAGGATTCAGATCCAGTTGAATTTCATTTTGAGGTTGTGTTCTGATTTCAACGCCCTTTACATTATTTTTTCTTTAATAACAAAAGCTTTTTAATTTTCCCAGGAATATTATGGCAATTTTTATTCATCTTACAACCTTATAAAAATTATTAAATAGCTTCAAATTTTTATTTCAAAATCATCAAAAATTAACATTTTATTTTTCATTATTTTGAATCTTTTCAAATTTTAAATCCCCTTTGAAATTGTTTCAAAAATTTTAAGTATTGTTCAAAATGAATAGACTTGTTCACAATTTAAGTTTTCACAATTTTCAAGCAGCTTTTTAAACTTTTGTTTGAAATGTGCAAAAATGCATATTTCGTTTTAAATTATTTTAATGACTGGTTTGACTTACGAAAATTTGTTCTACATTAATAAGTATTCAATTCAACAGTCAAATATTGCTAATAATTAGCTGTTCTTTTTTTCAGTAAACAATTAAACGTTGAATCGTGTTGATCATGATACTTAAAGTGATAGGATACATTTATCTTGTAAACATTTGTAAAATTCCTGGTCAATATATAAATTCACTGTCATTTCCCGGTCCAGCGACCCTGAATTTCAACTTCACTTGTTAATTCAATATTTATGTAGCATCGAATCTTTCCGTATTTATTATAATTTATCATACCTTCTTGCAAAGTCTTTTTCTAGATTCTACAACTGCCTTGCAAAGCTTCTTCTTCTTATCTAACTTTTCTTTCAATGATTGAAGAGAAGTATTCTTTTTATAATCTTGTTGCAAATATTTTCTAAGTTTCTTACATGGAAGACACCTTATGCTTTGAGGACCACACTTGTGCTGAATCTTCATGGGCACGTATCTCACGCAATGTTTAGACCTGAAAAAAGGAATTCGAAGAAAACATGAAATTCTCTTTCATTGATTTTTATAAGTAACACTCTATCAAATTTACCTCCTTCCTTTACCAGCCTCTTCGCATGGAATAATATTTCCAACTTCTTTCAACACATTCACCATATCTTCGGAATTTCTAATCTTTTTGCATGACTGCAGTGAAACCTTTCTCGACTGAAGAAAAATCTGGAATGATTAAGAACATATGAATAAAATTTCTATATTAAAGAATACAAAACATTAGGTGAGTCCATATAAACGATATAAACGTGCATTAACATCCAAATTACTTGACAAAACGACGTGTTTTTCACTTTTAAATTTATAGTTTGTATATATCCACATTATTTTCTCTCCATTATTATGCACATAAGCAATCCATTGTGAACTTTGTTTCTTAATTCTTTGATAATTGTTAAGAATGGAGAGATATTCTGCTGAGAACTCTTTACGATCCACATTTTCACTGTTATTAAATTCTTTAGAACCAGCCGAGAACTCTTCACAATCTCCATCTTCACTACTGTTAAATCCTTCAGAACCAGTTTCAGAACCGAATTCAACACGAATTTCACTTTCTTGAGTTTTGTTTTGTTTCTTTTCACCACCTCGATTCTCCTCGTGGCGACGAACAAATTTCTGTGCATCCAATTCTGCAAAACATGCTTGACGTCTAATTGCAATGTCTATATCCAAATCTGGCGCAGGCACTTTCGGAAAATGCGTGGGAATGGCTCGTGGTTTTATATATGATTTGCGGAAACGGTTTCCTCGGATGAATAAGTTAGAGTCGAAATGAAATTCACAAACTTTATCGCCTTTTATCAAAAAATGAGGCAATTCGGCTAGTTTATCAATAGAATCTTGCCACGTATTTAATCTTTCTTGCTGGAAATAAAACAATGACATTACAAAACCAATAAACAAAAAATAAATTTGAAACTTATTTACCACAAATTTTTACAAAATTTCAATACCACAAATTTAAAAAAATTTTAATCTTCCATCTTTACCAATTTTAACTGTGTATTTTAAATATTTAATATTTTTTAAATTGATTTAATTGATTATTATTTGTGTAGATGAATGACAGGGTCGATAGGGGTAAGTGTGGTAATGAGGTTCGTGTGATAAAAAGAAAATTGGAAATCAAAAACAAATTAGTTACTAAAATTATTTATTATAACATAACAATTATATTTCTCATTATTTGTAGGGAAAGGTGGCTGCAATTGGTTATTTCTTTAATCAATTGAAGGTAAATTCAAAATCTGGCAAGTTTCAACATCACTGATCCAAATTCAATTTATTTTACGTAAATCAAACTTTTTTGTAGAAACTATGTCCCTTTTTTGCAAAATATTTCAGATTTGTTGGTTAAAAATACAACTGGTTGCAAATTAATCTTTTTCTCTTAAGGATTGAACTATTTTGTTGAATATTTGATTATTTGTGTGAATTCAAGTGTTATTGATTTAAAATAAACATTTTTTTATTGAAATATCAACTATTACATTTTCCGTAACTATTTGGTTGAAGGTGATCTTTCTTGTTGAAATTTTGATTTGAATTACTATCTTAAACTTTACTTGTTTGTGGCAGATTCGTAATTTTCGATGTAATTGATATTTTTTTAGTTAAAAATTCAACTATTTGGTTAACAGTTCATCTTTTTGGTTAAAATTAATATTTTTGAATTAAAAATCACACTATTTTATAGAAAACTCGTCTTGATGGGTTAAGAAGTAAACTATTTTGGTTAAAAATGAATATTTTAGGATTGAAAATAAATACAAAAATTAGCAAATAATTCAACTATTTTATTGAAAATTCGTTTGTTTTGTTGAAAATAATTTTTTAACTAAAAATGTAACTATCTCATTTTTGGTTGAAAATTTAGCTTTTTTAATTAGAAATCTAATTGCTTTGTTGGAAACTCATTTTTTAAATTAAAGATTCCTCATTTTAGTTGAAAATTAATCTCTTTGGTTGAAAATATAACTATTTTGTATGAAATTTGGTTTGTTTCTTTGATTGATAATTAATATTTTGACTTAAAATATACTCACAACATTTTTGGTTAAAAATTGATATTTTTTAGTTGGAAATTCATGTATTTTGTTAAAAATTTAACTTTTTTTATAGGAAATTAAAATTGTTGAAGGAAAATTCAACTATTTGGTTAATAATTGATTTTTCTTTAGATTCGCCTCCTTGGTATGAAGTTTAACTATTTTGTTAAAAATACTAATTTTTAGTTGAAATTCAGCTTTATTAGTTTATTTTGTTAGTAGGTATTTCGTTGAAAATTCGTATTTTTGGTAGAATATTAATCTTCTTTTTATATAAACCATTAAAAGTACATGAGAATCATAACTTTTATTATTTGTAGGGAAAAGGTGGCTGCAATTAGTTACTACTTTAATCAATTATTTTTGAAGAAACTGAGATGTTTATAGAAAACTGAAATACGTAATTGAGTCAACTGGTCATTTTTTGAATGAAAATGTAAGCAGGTTGTAATGATTTGTAAACAACATTTTAATATATATAGGCTAACACAGACTTAGTAGAATATGGTAAAATTTAGATTTCACTGTTTTTTTCACACATATCACATCCCCGTACTGACAGAAAATCTGGAATCGTCGACACAATACCAAAATTTATATATATACAGGGTGTCCCAGACTCAAGTGTCCGGACTTATATAGCCATATAAAAATTTAAAAAATAAATAGAAAATTCCTTTTCCAAAAATCAGTTGAAGTTTTACTTCTTTAGTTATAAAACATTTAAGCTGGACCAATCAGGAGCGCTGTATAAATAGCCGTGTGTGCGTGAACGGGCTTCCAACGTAGTGTTCTCCTGTCGCTACCCTCACCTTTGCGCTGGCAAAATACTCTATTAGAGTATTTCCATTAAGCCATAACATTTCAAGATGGCCGAATAAGCCAGGGAGAGCACTCGTGCTTTATGCATTGAATCCCATGTAATATACTTTTCGAGGATCAATTAATTCTTTTATTTTAAGAAAATGGTACTTTCGTGTTTTATTGTGGGTTGTACGAAGAACAAAGCAGGGGACCATGCAATATCATTTCATCAAATTCCACGTATTATAAAAGAAACAAACAAAAAGTATGCCAGACCGGGTGGATCAGCATACACTTTTCAGGAAAAAATAGAGTTATCGAAAAAAAAACGTAAAGAATGGATAAGTGCGATTAAACGTGGTCCTTTTTAAGTGAGTCGATGATAAGAAATGTAACAATTTGCTCAAACCATTTGATATCAGGTAAGATAAATTAGATACATTTCACACAAGGCTGAAGTAATCAAGTTCTAACCTCCAAATTCAATTGCCTCATTTTACTTAATAAATATTAGCATTAAATATTTTTAAAATACTTATCGGTACTTTGCCCTGGCGGACCGGCCGAACGCAAACATTACGCTACAGCGTAACGGTAAAGTAATGGTAAAGTAATGCTAAAGTAATATGGCATTATAATAATTAAAGGAAACAAAATTAATATGTAAATTGTTGCAATTATAATAAAACGTTAAAATTTGCATTAAATGGTCATGCCGTAATTGCAACAAGTTGCTTTCTCAGCGTTAAAAAATAAAAAAACAAAGTGGCTGTCATTCAAGTCGGGTCCCTGCAGACTGGCAACCCACTTAAAGCCACGTTAGCGGGTTGCGAATATGCAGGGGCCCGACTGCAATGACGGTCACTATGATTTTTTATTTTTTAATGCTGCAAAAGCAACTTGTTGCAACTGCGGCATGACCGTTGAACGTAAATTTCAACGTTTTATTATAATTGCAACAGTTTACATATTAATTTTGTTTCCTTTATTAATTATAATGCCATATTACTTTACCATTACTTTAGCATTACTTTACCGTTACGCTGTAGCGTAATGTTTGCGTTCGGCCGGTCCGCCAGGGTGGTTTTAAATAAAAGTGTTAATACAGAAGGAAAAAGTGTTGACTCTGATAATTTTTGCGTAATACAAAAGTTTCGGATGTTTACGTTAGTTGAAGTTACTATTTGAAAATTTCATTGTACGCAAAAGTTATAAAATTAAATACTTTCTCCCTGTGCATACATACTCTAATTTAAAGAAGGACTACTGCTCAGTGTTTAAAAATGATTTAATTCTAGTATTTATTCAGTAAAGTGAGGTGACACGATTTTGAGGTTAGAGCTCGAGTCAAACAGCCTTCCCGTTACAACTCGCTGCAGTTAATGATAAATGAACGTGCCCATACTAACCTCACCACGCACTATAAAGTTGTCATCTAACTTCTTGCACTCAACTTTTTCAACAAATCCGGCTTCGTAAAACTTAAAAGCCTCTAAGCTTTTATAAGCTTTCAATTGTTTGCACGTGTAATAACTATGAGATCTCGTAAAATACGATACAAGCTCGAACTCACTCACTACGGATACATCACTAATGCTTGTGGAAAATTCCTCACTTTTCAGAGCGTAGGAATCTAAATTGTCAATTGCACTTAGTTTATTACAATAACGGACCTTCACTTCACCAGATAAACTCAAAAAGTATTCACTAGACATGTTTAATTTGCCGATAAACACAATTCTTTAACTATGATAATACACGCGCGCCTATGTATACAATGCAATGTTTTCCCTGGCGTGTTCGGACATCTTGAAATGACGTCACAAGTGGAAATACTCTATTGGCTTTTTGATCCTTTAACCATGCGCGCGCATGAGCGGTAAAATTTGAATTAAATTCCCATGCACATTAAATGGTTACAATCATGTGTTGCAGATTAGGTCAAGATGGGTAAATGTGAAACGAAATTCGAAGTTTAGACTTTCATTAATGGTGTTTCAAATATACAAAAACCTTTGGCTTTTAATTCCCATATTCTTTCAGTTGTAAAGATGTTTGTAAAAAAATATTTTTTATTTTATTTGTTGAAAGTTCGGGGGACATTAAAAGATTATTTCGAAGACTGACTTTTCAAAATTTAAATTTAATGTGAAATCTTTCCCCTTTTCTATTGAAATTACATTATTTCTCCTATTTTAGTTCTCTTCGCGCTGTGTATATTTTATTACTCTAATTCTGACTTGGAACCGGCATTTTCAAAAAGCTTTGTGATTTGAAATTCTGTAAAGAATTATAATTTTTACTGGGGTATAGAGAATTTCAATGAAGAACTATAATTGTGAGTTTAAGACAAGGAATTTCGACAAAAAAATGTCGTTTTGACAATTGGGACAGGGAAATTTCTAAAAGAATTTAACCCTCCAAGGACTAGTGTGACGTATACGTCACATGAGAAATCAAATGAAAAAAAAAAATAAATAATAATTTGTTGAGTTTAATGATAATAATTATACTGTGAATTAGAGAAAAAAATTGTTCTCTTCCTTGGAGGTTCAAATGAAAAAAACATAATTTGTTAAATTGAATGTTAATATTAATATTGTGAATTTGAAAAAAAAAGTTCTCGTCTTTGGAGGGTTTTAATTCAGGGATAGAACTGGGAATATCTGTCAATTAGAATTTTTACTTTAGAACAGGGAGTATTTTAGAATATAGGTATCAAGTAAAAATTAAAAAATCTGTATGACAAGAAGGGCATGACATAATTTTACCGAATTTACTAAATCGCGAATGTGAAACATTATCGAAGCAGAAATTTCCCGAAAAGTGAACCTTCCCAAAAATTCAATGTCATAGGTGAAAATAAAACTACCGAAAATGTTTATTCCTGAAATTTTAAAAAGTGGACTTTCAAACTCCCAAAATTATAATATGTATTACCGAAAATATTAAATTGTCGAAATAAAAAATTTCCGAATATAGTAAATTGCCGAACTTTCAAATTTCCGGAAATGGTAAATAATGGAATTTACAAACTCCCAAAAATATTAAGTTTACCGAAATTCCAATATTTCGGAGAATAATAAATTACCGAATTTTCAATTTCCCGCAACAAAAAAAAATAAATAAATAGTATTTTTTCTGTTTGAATATTTTCTTTGGTATGGATTATTTATCCTCAAGTGTATTATTAAATGTTCTTTTTTCCGGAATTTTAAAATTCGGGAATGATCTCATTTCCGGAAATAGTAAATTGCCGAAATTTCAGATTCAAGAAAATGGTAAACTGCCAAATTTTCAAATTCCTGTGAAAAAAATAGAGTATTTTTTTCTGTTAGAATAATATTTTATTTCATATGAAGTATATTTATTCTTCAGTGAACTATTAAATCTTATTTTTCCAGGAATTTAAAAATTCGTGTTCGAGAATTTCAGGAATAAACATTATCGGTACTGCTATTTTCTATCGGATATTTGAAATTTCGGTATTTTTCATTTTTCGGAAGCTTTCTGTTTCGGTGGTTATGTTTACGCATTTCTCCACATCCGGTACTCCAAAAATTTGGCCACATTATATTATCTCAAATGTAATATGATATTACCAAATCTTAAATTCCCGATAATAGAAAATTCCGAAAATAAAAGTTGCCGTCATTATATGATATCCATTACTGTAAAATTTCCGCCGCAGGGAAATTCCAAAATTATAAAATTCCCTAATCCAAAAGACTAAAAAGTTGTTTTAATACAAAATACATAAAAGAAAATGATTTATAATTTTTTGCACATATTTTTATTTAATTCTTTATTTATTATTGTAAACATTTCTTAATTGTTTACAATTGGGAAGTTTATAATTCGAAAATATTGTATAGTGTCGAATATTTTATAATATCGGGTATTTTCCAAATTCGGGATTTTTTCATTATCAGTTTCATGATTTCGGGAATCAAATTGACTATTCGAAGAGAATCTCAGTTTCAGTTTTTAAATATTTGAAACACCATTAATGAAAGTCTAAGCTTCGAATTTCGTGTCACATTTACCCATCTTGACCTAATCTGCAACACATGATTGTAACCATTTAATGTGCATAATAATTTAATTGAAATTTTACCGCTCATGCGCGCGTATGGTGAAAGGATCAAAAAGCCAATGTGATCGTAGCTGTCATGATCCGTTCGTGAGTTGCATACACTATTTTTCATCGTGACTGCACGGGGCCATACTTCACAGCGAAGGGCCCGAGCACAATGGAGAACTGAAACCGAAACTTGGACCCGAAGATAACTCTGTCCTTTTTTACCGTAGCTAGGGTAAACAAGGACAGAGATATCTTCGGGTTCAGGTTTCGAGTTCGGGGCTCCATTGTGCTCGGGCCCGAACGGAGAACCGCTGTGAGGGTCGGTCCTCAATGAGAGTCGTAAACGTTGACGTATGTCCATGGTTCGAACGTATATGCGTATTTGATATCATTCGCACGTTGTTGCCAACTATCCGAGCAGTTTTCTCGTTTCGCATTTTTCATTTTCTCGCTGCGACTGTTGGTAACCACGAACCAGCCGTATCCGACTAAAAAAAGGATGGCGGTTCCTTAGTGATTATAGTTTGTATGTGCGAGATTCACTCACCAGAGCGGCGCTGCACGCGGCACGCTTTAAAAATTCATTATACTAATAGACAAATATTTAAAAATTCAAACTAATTAAAATTTTGAACAATATGTGGCGAAACAATGTTTCTAAAATTATTCTAGAACATAAAATACACCTTTTACATTAATCAATTAATAAAAAATAGGAAAAGAACACATGAAATTACGTAAAGTGTATACAGTGGATATGCAGTAAGAATTTCTTGATAAAGTGAACAAAATATTTTTTATGTTGTCCCCATAAAACTAAAAATATCTGAAAAAGAAAGAAAAAAAGCTTAAGCTTATAAACAGAAATATTTTCCATTTGATTTTTTTCAGCTTCATACGAATAAAATAAAAATAAAATTTTGTTAAGCCCTGTGTTCGCCATAAAAACGCAAATAAAGGGAGATATATATAAATATATATACTTTATTAAACATTTGAAAATATAACAAAACATATTCATTCTTAATTATTAAATATGATAGTATATATTTTCAATTAAGTGTCGCAAAGCTTGGCTGCTTTTTTCTTCAAGACGCTAATTTTTTTAATTTCAGCCATTTCCTGTCTTACAAATTGTCTCATCCGTATTTGTAAATAAAATTGAAGTATGTATGCTAATACCTCCACAGCTTCATTGGCATGTTCTTTGCATTGAATATTAAATTTTGTTTTGGATGAAACTAAATCGTTTAGAATTAGGTCAAAAGAATTGCTAGAATGGCAATGTTTGTTAAAAAGATATTCGACAACTGTGATAAGTTTGTATAACTTAACATTTGGATGTATGAAATCTTTATTTGTTTTCGCAAATCTAGTCAAACTTTCAGGTAACTGATCACAAGAAAAAGATGTCGTATCTGCATTAATGTCAGACGTAGTCAGAAATGCATTTAAGCATGTTGAACACTGAGTGTGCTGTTTAATGTAAGCAGTAATACGACCAGTTGTGTAAAAGATCAAACAATCCGCAACAGCTGGTAAAGCATAATCATGCGCTACCGCGTCCACAAAATCACTAAAATCAGTGTCTTCACAATCGATTATTACTTTTAACTTTTCTCGAATTTCTTGAATTGCGCTTTTACTGTTCGACTGATGTAATTCTTTCAATTTTGAAACTGTTATTAAGGGCTGTGGAGGGTTGCCATCGAAAGTACTACAATTTCCAAGCTTTGGAGGTTTCAAAATGCTGAAGGCAGCTAATATCTTGTATATTTGCAAGAAGGTTGGGGTACAAGGGTGATCGTTCGTTCCTCCAGCTAATCTGATAGTGCAAAAAAATCTCTAAACAAAAGGAAAGTAAAACAAAGTTAGTAATATTTTTATACAGCGTTGATAATCTTTCAATCGAAATCTCATACTGAATAAAATATTTTTATCTTGTTCTGTTAAATTTTCTGAAATTAAGGAAGTTTAACAAGTATCAAATGTATTATTAATGCAACATCAACGACACTATATTTTCTTATACATAATCCATTTTGTATAAAAATATGAAAGTGCTTTCTTGGACACTTGAAAAATTATTTTTACACAATGGATTACAATTTGTAATATCACTATTTAAGTGTATTAAGACACTGGTTTCGGCAAAAGAAAAATTTTATTTGTTTTCAAATAAGAATTTCACGGGAAGGATTCGGATTAAATGGATGAAAGAAATATTAAGATAAATTTTGGAATTGAAAGTGCACAGTGATGATTAATATGAATGTATATGGAAAGAAAATATTAAACCAGATTTTATAAAGAGATTTTATTATACGCGTAAAAAATAATTAGAGTAAATATTTTAATATTCTTATTATAAACGGTAGCTTATCATCCCTGCAAAACACGTCATATTGAATGAATACATATGTGTATATTTTTTCGCGAAGTTTAACACTTAAAAAAATTGATTAAATATAACGAAGAAAGTTGAAAAAATCCGCTAGATATCATTCCCGGTACGAAATATATCGAACATAATCGAAGAAATATATTTTACTCGTATACTAGAATACGTTTATAATTACCATAATTTATCTTATAAAGTCTGTAATTTCCATAAATTTAAACTAAGATATTAAAATAATTTGTACAATTTTCTGTTGTCGAAATTGACGAAGATAAACGTTTTATAAAACTTTAGGGCCATATACCACGTAGATTACATGACCAAGTCAGTCCCCAGGTAATCTTTTTGTTTCGCTGAGAAAAAAGTTTAATCTCTCCTCGTGCATTTCCTGAAGTTTTAAAGCGATGATTTATTCGTCAAAAAGTTGTATAATAGACAAAAATATCAACAAAAAAAAGTTGAAAATTTATTCTTAAACAGAGCGTAAAAATCTGGCTTGGTCGTGTGACTCACTTGGTACAAGGCCTTAATAAAACTTGAATAAAACTTTTTGAAGCTCTGAACTGTTTCATATTATCTTACACCTGTTCAAAGATTCGAAAAGATTTTATTCTTCATATATACCTCTAAGGGGTCTTGGTTTATTCTGCCAGTCAATACATAATCGAATTTATATTCCTGCAGCAATGTCTTGGATAAATCTATTGCAGAGTGAATAGTCATTCGCAATCCTTCACTTGTACTGTTCGTCAAAAAATTGCTTTCCTCTATGAACCCTTGTTTGACTTGTTGTTCCCAATTATTCAGCCACAAAAGAGTTTCTTGTAAGACCTGTCGATTAAAATGTTATCTTCAATAAATTAGTTAGATTCGTAATGGTGTTAAAGAGATAAATAAATAAATTAATTAATCATGCGTGATAAAATATTTTTATGTAATTGTACATTGTTTTTACCGAGAAGTCTGCACTTTGAAGTGTAAGTCCTGTTTCGGGCTTCGTTCGATTAAGAGAATCAAACAAGCGATCTATAAGCAAGCAAAATTCTACTGTCGACTCACATCCCTCTAATTGTTCATAGTAGTCCTTATAATTTAGTAATCCTTTTGCTGTTGTTTTACTAAAAATCTGTAACAAATGGTACATTAGAAAAATTCCATTGTTAAATTATAATCAATTCTAATTATATTATTTTGTAAAATACAATTTTCCGAAAGGCTACAGCTGGATAATTAAGGAAAAAGAACACTCAGTCGAGTTTCGTTGAAAATCTAGTAAATTTGGTTTCTTCACATCAATGAAGAAAACAATAATAGAGTAAATTATACCTGCACAGCTAAAGCCACTCTCATCTTTAACAGATTATTTGGACTTATATGATTATAAGTAAGTTTAGGGCATAATCGTCCGTGGCAGTTCTGACGATCTATTTCAAATAATTTTGTGAAGTAATCCCACTTAATGAGATTTGCATTTGGTTCAGTCTGAAATATACACACCAGAAGTTTTAAAAATGCAAAGAAAAAATAATTGTGGAAAAATTACATACTATTTACAGTTATTAGTACCTGTAATTGTCCCTTTTCAAATAGGCGATTGCGAATGCATTTGATTAAATGGGGAGCGTCAGAGAAGATGTATATCTCGCGATCAGCTGCAGTCGGATGAGGAAAGGAGTTCTTTACATTATCTATTTTTCCACTGCATCCGACTTCAGACCAAAATTTCCTGTTAGTCGTGGCTCCATCCGTTACAACTCCGTGTACCTTTGCGCCAGCTTTTTCTAATAATGCAATTGCTTGAACTATTAATTTGGCCAAGGTAACACCAGGAGTTGGTCCTTTGGAAGTGAAGACAGCAATCGGTTGGGTGCAATCATCCATAATAGGATGAAAGACGAAAACTAGCCCGTGATCAGCCATTTCGCTAACATCCTTAGTTGGTGCACCATCACCGAAATCAACGAGACCTTTGTAGGTCATTGTTTTTGCGTCAAGTCTGAGGTTCTTTCGTGTTGATACTTCGTCAATCAAAAGAATTCCATGACGTTTTAAGTCTGGCTTTTGCTCAAGCGTCTCTGCCAGCAAATCCAGTAACTGCTGGTTGAAGCCACAAGGAGTCTCTATCATAGATAAATACCTGTATTAAACAAACAAATACGTTATTCAGTATATACTTTTATTCAACGATTGTTTGTTAATATAATAAAAAAAAGCATTGAATATCGAGAAAAAAATTACCGGCGAATTGTACTGGTGCATGGTAGTGGTAAAACCTTTGTGTCCCTAATTAGCCTATAAGCTGCAGGTGACCGCATGTGAAATAGAAGAGATAGGATTATCCAATCCTCTGTGTAACGTCGTCCTTTCGCATCTTTGCATTTCGCAGCGTTTAAGATTTCTGAAATGACCGTTTGTTCATTTTTAGCAATATTGTGCTTTGCGAATTCTGTTTCCAATGATGTACTATTCAGCAAAATCAATTTCTCTTGGGTTTGTTTAAACTGCTTTTTCAGAAAATATAATTGGCCTGCTGCTCGGACATTTTGTCTTCTACTGATCTTCAATTTCCGGGCTAATAGTGTAACCTTCTTTTTTTGGTTTGGACTTAACTTGAGCACAATTCGCTGCAAATTCGTCTGATTTTGCAGTCGCACTGTTTTGTTGGCCAATGTAATTTTAGCTTTTTTACAAGCTGCACAATACCTAGATTGTTTTTTTTGCATTCAAATCCATGATTAGAGAACAGTTGTTGTGCCTTAAAGTACCAAAATTATCGCGAAAAGCAAACGTCGTTTCAGAATTTCTTACGGAATTTGGAGAGGCACATCCTTGGCAAATTTTGCATTTATGGAAAACGTTGATCATGTCTTCCAATTCTTTTGAAGAGGTTACGTATTCAGAAATAAAACCAATTTCCTGCGTTTTTATCGGAACGTCCATCACTGATGCATGTACAGTCATATCCTTGTACAACACAACTTTCTTTTGTGATATTGTCTTTACAATACCATTGTCGATTCGACCTGTGCACTGAATAAATTGTATCGCTTGGAAATCGCCATCGTTAACGTCACAACGAGTCCAAGCTGTTGGTACTTTGAATGAATCCTTGCAAACAAACATTGACTCGAACAAGGCAATTCTTTCAATTTCTGACACATTTTCTGTATTTTTCAATGGAGCATCAGATATCTCTGGCATATCAGGAACATCAAATGAAAACGACTCTTCCGATACAGCAGCAGGCATATCTAATGTTTCAACATCTGATGTGTGCGAAACTTTTCTCCTCTTCGCTTTCTCAGCTTTTGGAGGTATTTGTCTTTTCTTAGGAGATTTACGTGCTTTTGTTACTTTAGAGAGGTACTTTGGACAGTCCGGGAAAACTGACGGCAATGCGCCTTTCCTCAATCTCGGAACTTTATAGTTTTCCTGGAAAAATGTACATACACATTGTAACCAGTAATATTCTATCTTATAATTTTAATTTTTTTTATTAAATACGAATGTTAAAAACCACATCAAAATTAACAAACATTTCAATTGTAATAAAATATGATAAACATTTTCTGATATAAAATTTAAGAAACGAAATATCTATGCAACAATTTATCGTTACCTTTTTGAAGCTGAGCAATTCCATGTCAAATCATCTGAACAATTTCAGCTATTGTTAGTAATTTTGATGAAAGCTTTAGGATTCGTTCTCTTAGGTTTTTAAAGGAAAACCCCAAAGCAATTTTTTTTTTAATAAAAAAGCTTAGGAGATATTCAGAATTGAAAATTTTGGTCCTTTTTTTTCTTAAACTTTCATAACTTTGGTGATTTTAGTGATATTAAGGTTTATTTTTTTTTATAAATTATTCTTAATAAGATGCAGTTTTGGAAAAATATTTTCTGGTGAAAAAAATGTCTTGGATTTTTCAAAAACTAATTTTGAAACTGAATTTCTGAAAAAAAGTTCAATTTTCTTATATATAGATAGCTTACAATGTTCTTTTGGCCAAGAAGGAATATTCTATTCACTATTCTTTCGTGGTTTTGGCGTACGCTTTCAATTATTTCTAAAAAACAAACGGAGATCTCATTTTGATATTTACAGGACTTGTAGAGGTCATTAGAAGCCATCTACATAAAAAAATGAAGTGTTTTTTTTCAGAAATTCAGATTCAAAATTAGTTTTGAAAAAATCCAAGAAGTTTTTGAAATTTTTTTCCAAAAATATCTTCTTAAAACTGCGTCCTATTACGAATAATTAACGAAAACTAGACCTTAATATCGCTAAAATCAACAATGTTATGAAAGTTGAAGAAAAAAAGGACGAAAATTTTCAATTTTGAATATCTTCTAAGTTTTTTGATTTTTTTAAAAATGATTTCGGGATTTTTTCTTTCAACACCTAAGAGAACAAATTCTAAAATTTTCATCAAAATTGCTAACAATAGCTGAAATTCTTCGTATGATTTGACATGGAATCGCCCAGCTGATTTTTCTATAAATGATATACATATGTATTTAAAATATTAAGGTTCGGAAAAGATTAAATAAAAACTTTAGATTACGAAACTGCTCTATTAAAAACATAATTCTTTTTTTAATTTACATCTGATTGGCCCACCTTCTGATAAATTCCTGATAAGTTTAGCGCATGTTAAATCTTATGGTATAAATTTAACTGAAGGTTATCAAAAGATGGATCAACCGGTTTTTAAACACTAAAAATGAAGCTCTCAAATTTAACAAGACTTTGTACGACAAAATCCTACAGTGCAAAAGATGAAAGATACTTCAAAATAAACAGAATTTTAGGAATACATACTATCTATTTTTTGAAATATTTCTTTCTAACTAAAACCAACGTGTAAGATTTTAGGGAATTTTTCAAGGAAAAAAATAAGCTACTGAATATACAAATTAAAAAAAAACATGTTTCGTTGATGAAACTGAAAAAAAGTATAAAATATAAAATAACTATGATGAAATAAGTCATTCTGAATCAAAGTAATTTTTTTCTAACTTCAGCTTTATAACAACTGTTTTAAGATGATTGAAAATTAGTTATTATTGTATACGTCTTTATTTCGTACATCGTTTTTTAGCTTAATATACAATAAATTTAAGTTGTTATTCTCATAATATACACACCGTTGCCATAACGTTCCCATCTGCGTCTTTGACTTCACGCTTCCAAATGATATCCTGAGGAAGGAAATGTTTCTGGCACACCACTTGACCACTTCTCACAATAAAATCTTTTCTCAATATTGCTTTTTGCCATTTTTCCACGTTTTCCTTTCCGGAAGGAACCGAAAAAAAGTGAATTTTTTCACTTTGATCAACAGGTTGTGAACTGCTATAACCTGACTTACAGTTCGGCACAATGCACGAGTGTCCATTGAATTTACACTTTGACATTGACATTATGGTCAATATTAAGAAAAGGAATCTCACAAAATCACTTGAACGAGCCATATTTACTCATTCACAATTAAATTATTTGTTACATCTTTTATTATTTTTAGAAAAACACCGTTCAGCAGAATGGACACAATGCTTTTGTAGAGTGTGGCGCGTGCAACGCGCTCTGGTGAGAAAATTTTGCACATAGAAACTATAATCACTAAGGGCAGCACGTTTCGCCGTTGCAGACACGGGAGTAGGATAGGGCTGCCACGAACCTATGACGTTAAATGCGCAGATGCGTTCGAACGTCGACGCTTACAACTCTCATTATAGACCGGCCCTCATGGAGAGTCCACCAGTGCCCCCAACTTTGGCATGTTGAGCTACTGCGCTTGCCCGGCGCAGCGGTCCTCATTGGTCGCTGTTGGCGCGTGATTTAAGCCGGGTATAATTAACAAATATTGATATTAAAGTAGATAATTATTATAAATTGCACATTCATATCAGAAATTACATAATTTGTGATGTAAGGTTAGAAAAAAATAATAATGCGTATATTATTCAAAACCCTTTTTTATGGAAATATAAATTTATCTTTTGAATTCAAAGAAAATATGCTATTATTAACGAAATATACGCATTATTATTTTTTTCTGACCTTTCATCACAAATTACGTTATTTCTGATATTAATTTGCAATTTATAATAATTATCTACTTTAATTTCAATAATTGTTAATTATGCCCGGTTTAAATCGCGCGCCAACAGCGACCAATGAGGATAGCTGCGCGGGGCAAGCGCAGTAGCTCAACATGCCAAAGTTGGGGGCACTGGAGTCCACAACAGGATTGAGAAATCGACGTAGACTTGACATAGCAGTAGCGTGGACGTGATGCGCGCGCATGTATTGCCAACTGCTTATTTTTATGTGTCGTTCGCGTTCTGCTGTTTCGGAGAATCAAGATTAAAATGGCCGGCTCAAGGTGCCGTTCCATATGGGAAACTCATGAGAGTGAAAGAGACAAATAGATCCTTCCGTCTCTTAACAGCGGAACGCGAACGACACATAAAAATAAGCAGTTGGCAGTACATGCGCGCGCATCGCGTCCACGCTACTGCTATGTCAAGTCTACGTCAAGTCAATGCTACGTCGGTTTCTCAATCCTATTGTGGACTCTCCATCAAGTATGGCATATTTCGTGCATGCGCAGTCCCATGGAGGTAGATTAGCAGAATAGCGGAACAGTTTTGACCATAATGAGGTGCCTACACAAGCTCTAGCAGTCACCTCATTGGTCAACACTGTTCAACTATTCTACTAATCTACCTTCATGGGACAGCGCCCTAAAACGCCATTTAATTGAAATTAAATTGGCAACGGCCATACCACGCTGGAAACACCAGTTCCCGTTAGATCACTGAAGTTAAGCAGTGTTGGGCGCGGTTAGTACTTGGATGGGTGACCGTTCGAGAATAATACTACTGCGTTGCTGTTGGCGGTCGTGGGTGTGGTGAGCCCACACTTGTAGTTATTTACTACAAGAAACTATCCACCTAGAAACACTACCCGAATCGGGTAGTGTCCCGCCTACCCCTAGAGGCTCGCCGAAAGGGAAACGGCTTAATGGTATAAAAAAAAAAAAGTACATATTTCAGTACATTCAAATTAGCTTTAGTAAATTGGAGTACATCGTTGAGTTTTCAAGTAAATTCGGGCACAATCACACGAGTCTACGTAATTCCAATTGAACTTTAGTCATTTGTTCTCTTCAAATATTTGCAAAATTTTGTCATATTTTGACATAATTCAATTATTTTAATATTGTTAAATCTTTGTGAAATTCCTCCTAAATCCTTTTTAAACCTTATAGAATATTTTAAAGAATTTTCGTTTAAATCTTTAAAGCTTTAAAATCACTAAATGTTTGAATATTTTGAGAATTTTTTGTGAATTCTCCTAAAAGAATTTGAAACCTTTTGAATATTTTTAGATCTTTGTTAAATCCTTTTAATCCCACAAAATCTTATATAAACACTTTTGAGGCAAATCAGTTCTAAATTTACACAATTACCAAAGCCAACCAAACAAGAATTGTCCATTCAAAGAAAGAATTGTATAACAATTTAGAAATTTTACCATCTTTCCGTCATAATTTATATTAACTTTAACGAGTTGACTTTATCTCTAATTTTTAATTCAATCAAAAAATGTTTCTTGACATTACTGAACGTTAACCAAAGAACAATTAAATTACCTATAGTGCGTCAGTTACAAAAAGTAATTCATGAATTTATATCTTTGGGAATTTCAATGAAATCTTTGCAACCGCTTGAAATAATGTGAAATCTTCGATGAATTCTCGTGGAATCTTCTGATATCTTTGAAAATTCTTTAAATTCCCTAAACCTTTGAAATTCTTTTGGAATAGATGGAGATCTTCGAAATCTTTTTGAATTCTTGTAAAATTATTTTAATTCGCTGGAAATCTTTTTAAAAAACTTTTTGCGATTTTTTCCAATATTTATTTGAAATCTTAAAGAATTTTGGTGAAATCTTTCAATCTTTGAACTATTTCTAGTTTTCTGAGATCTTTGAAAAAATTGTTGATGCTCCTAAAATTTGTTATACCTTTTGTAATAAATTGAGATCTTTGAAATCTTTGGGAGAAAGAAAAGAAACTTCTTAGAATAATTTCATTTGTAAAATGGTTTATTTTGTTTAGATGTGATTTTACTGACTGTCTGACTAAAGTAGCTTGTCATACCACAGTCCGTGCGAGTAGCTATGCCTTTGCAAAAAATGCAGTTTAATCGAGGGGTACACAACTCCTGCAATCGGTGTACACAGTTCATTGCAATCACCCTGTTGTCACCTTGCAATCACTTCACTCGCATTGCAATTTTACAGTGCAATCATGCAATCGGTGTACACCTAATTTTAAAGTTATGTACCCCTCGAGTTTAATACAAATCTGCGTAGGCGTTGTCCTACATGCAACCAGCAATTTAAATAATTAAATTATGCAGATTTTTAACTTGGCCAATTTAAGTTGGTCCAAAAATCCCCAAGTTTTAAGAGTGGAATGTGCTGTTGAAAATTCTTATTTCTTCAAGATAAGAAACGAAAATCCCTACAAATTGTTATCAGCACAGATGAAAATAGTGCACTTTCAGATCTAGGTCAAAGGTCTAACATGAAACTCTAACTTTCTGCGCGGTTTGCATACTTACAAACAGATGCTTAGGGCAAATTAGCCTACATTTTTATGGCAAATTCATTATTGTTGTGTAATTTTATAGACAACAATTTGTAGATACTTTTTTTACATAATTCACGTTTTCTTCTCATAATTAAGACTTTGAGTGTACCACGACTCATAAGATATTTTTGATCTAAATTCACTGGTACTGCATAAATTATCTAATTGTTTATTGAGTCCTTTTCCTATCTATTTTCAAATAAAAAAAATAAAAACAATTTATACAGTATCACTATGAAGTTATACAACAGTATTAAATTTACCATAATTTACCATCCTAATATCCATGCATGGCACACTAGTCGGAAGCGGAAATGATAATAAGCTTTCAGAAATGTCGTTCAAAGTAGTCTTGAAATTTATTAGAATATAAGTTTCTTTTTTTCCAAATTACAGTAAGAAGCGTTGGCACTTATTCGTTTTTTAAAGCTAACATAATTTGTCTTCCTTTTCCACTTCGCAAATATCAGGGACCTGACCGAAACTTTTGTTCCAGCTCGTTATTACCAGTTATATAAAATAATTTTGATCCAATCATCAATGTAATTTCAGATATTATCAATCAATATCAGGTATTTATCAAAATAAAATAAAAATATTGGTCTACTTGAAACGTAATTTTTAACCTTGTCACTCCTTCTTCGTAAATATCTTTATTTATTTAATTTCGAGTACATACATGGATTCAACAGTTGAGCACGCCCAGCGCTAGCCATTCGTTCGTCGCACTCGGTGTTATAGTTTCTTCATGTACAAATTACTAAATATTTTTTTGATTTTAAATAAAAAAGGTTCATTTACTTAGGCTGTATCGGCCTTAAAGAATACATTCTCATCATAATATTCGCTCTCGATTTTCTGCGCTCACCGTACAATATATACAAATAAATAGTTAAAGATATGATTAAAAAATTACCTTGATGTTTTACGATTGGTCCTATAAAGAAATGTTTAATAGCAATTTTATCTGCCTTTTTAAAAACACAAATTCTACTATTTTGACTTTTTTTCTTATCTCGCGTCGTTCGACACAAAAATTTAAATAAAAGTATTCCAATACGATTTTTCATACTTAAAAACGAAAAACGCTTCCTACCAAGAAATGTTTACAGAAAAGCTTATAGGTCTTCTCAAAAGCAGAAATTTTGATTTTTTTTTGTATATCGCGTTATTTGGGCCAAAATTGGAATTTTCGATTTCTTAAGAAAATTCCAAAAGTTGTTATGATAATCTTGAAGGGCTTTTGAGAATAAACTTTTCTTTATTTTCCCATATTGTGCATTGTTTGGCTGAAAATTTTAATTTTCATTCCTTTTTTTTGAATTTTGTAAATGCTATAACTCTCATAATTTTCTTTTCAACGGAAAAAGTCATTTAGATAAATTGTGGTACTTCCTGAGTAACACGAACAACCGTACATATCATTTCTGAATCTTGAAGAAAATGGTGTCAGAAATTTTGAAAATTTGGATCCAGATTAGCTGATTCACAAACTCGCTATTTCTTGTCAGGCCTTAAAACAGTGTGCCAAAGGGCAATACAATCGGACAATTTTTCACAGACGATGACAACAACAGACAGACACCGAAGTAAAATTTACTTTTTCTCAATCAGTGATTCCGAAAACGTCGAGATTGGATGAAATCCGCAAAAGTCGGTTTTCACATGAAACCAATAACTTTTCGTTGCGATGAGAATGTGAAAATACACTTTTACCGTTTGAAAATCGCGAGCAAAATCGCGGCCAGAGCTACCAATCGCCATAAACGAGATGGATGCTCAAACGTCAGCGCCATCACCGTAGTAACTCTGAAGCAGAGCTCTCGAATGCGCGAGTTACTCTTGGAGAAACTTTTGACAAAGCTTGCTGATTACAAAAATATGGTGAGCATATATGAACATGATTATGTTCATGAAAACTTCTGCTCTGCTTTTTCAACTGAATATAGTTACAAAATTATTACTTATGAAATAAAAAAGAGTTTCATTGTCAAAAATATCTCCATGTGAATAAAAAAAATTGGCGTAGTTAATAATTTCATATTTGATGCAGCTTACTGAATTTGCTGTCAAAATTATCTTCTTTCCATTTGTTCAATTGCAAGTAATTTTGACAGCAACTTTGAAAAAAAAAGAATAATTTGCTGTCAATAACTTTCTCTTGCAAAAAAATTGTACGACAATATTTTTGCCAGCAAACTCGAAATAATTTCGCGTTGTCAATAATTTTCTCTTGTATTCAAGCTTTCAATCATGTAATGAAAATATTGAAAACAATCACAATCCATACATTTTGCTTCGTTCATCTGTTGCCAAAATTACACGTTTACAATCTAGCCGTGTAGGATTGAAGGTAACCCGTCTCGTGGATTTTTTTCTAGTGTATATCGATATTCTAAATACCCATACATGCTTACAAAAGTGTTTTAACAACATGTTATGAAGATAAGTTCACAAAATACCATAGTCAAAATTTTTAAAATTTGCTCTATGGCCAATTTCAATTCTTGGAGTCTTGTGGATTTTTTTCGAGTGTATTTCTATGTGTAAAAAACCCAAACATGCTCACAAAAATGTTTCAACTACATGTTATGCTGATAAGTTCATCAAATACCAAAGTCAAATTTTGAAACATTCGCTCCATTTCCAATTTCGATTCTTGGGACTTGCGGATTTTTATTTCGAGTGTATTTCTATGTGTAAAAACCCCAAACATGCTCATAAAAATGTTTTAACTACATGGTATGAAGATAAGTTCATAAAATACGAAAGTCAGAATTTTTAAAATTCGCTCTATTGCCAGTTTCGGTTCTTTAGCCTTAT
>CAKNXH010058865.1:29664-48966 GCA_932178445.1 Andricus quercusramuli
TCGAAGAGTGGGGAGGATAGAAGATCCTTTGACATTCCTGTTACAATAGATAATAGATGGAATTTCCGGGAAGTCTATACTTGTGCAGGTTTGATGAAGTTTCGGAAAGACTATCTGACGCAATATTTTGAAGCTATACTTATGGCTTCTTAAATTCTAGACTACTGCTGAAAGGAATAATTAACTTCTATGATTCTACTTCAATGACTTTTAATTGAGAAATTAATTTCAAAATCAAATAATAAAACTTATTTTCTGAATAAAGAAGAATGATTAGCTTACATCAAAAAAATACATGCACTTAAAACAAGCGATTATTATAATGATTATGATGACGATTATTATTATCATTATAATTGTTACAATAAACTATTATATGATGACTGTTACATGACATGGTAAGTATTAAAATTGTGAACTATAATATAGTCGTTTAATTGGTCCAAGTGAATATATTGCTAAACATATATTTTATTCATACATACAAAATTATGTAGCTATCGAATGCTGGACCTGTGATTTATAACAAATTAAAAAACAAAACATTACAAAGGAAAATAAAAACAGGCGAATTTCAGTCTCAAGTTATGAGCATCTAGTCAAGATTTCGTGTACACTTGAACTTTGAATAGTTAAATCGCTTTCGATTAGTCAGTATATTTTTATATCTTACACGGAGAAAATTTGTTTATTAGAATTTACCCAATTAGTTATGTAAATGGAGGACATTACTGCATTTAGACAAAGTTTACAATTATTTTAGGATTTAATACAAAACAGAACTATAAATAATACAAAAGAGTTATGTAAAATTTCAAGTCCGAAAGTGAAAATTCTGAAATGTAATAATTGATATAAGGGTTGTATTATTTTAATATCAGTATATTATAAAATAACGTGAAGTATTGTAAATTTTCATCAAATGAATGATATAAAGTTTACTTCTGTGTGACATTAAAGATTCACTTGAAAGAAAGTATAGATTGCAGAATTTTAAAAGAGATTTTCACTTCCATTAGGAGAGGAATTACACAACAGTAAGGTAAAATGAGAGTCGCTAGGGACGTCAACATTCTCAGGGCTGAGGTTTAAAAATAAGTCCCCCGTAGAAACTTTAACATTTTTAAGTTTCGGTTTATATTGTAGAATTTGAGAAAATATTCAAATATATAGACTATCCTGTTCTCTCAGTAGATAATACTTATTAAGTCACTCAATAAAAGTAAAATGTATTTAAAAATTGACGTATAAAGATGCGGGTGATGAAAAAACATCGGACGACACTGGACAACTGACTTCGAACTTCGAGGCGGGAGATCCCCGAAGACTAATGTTTAAAAACAAGGTTGAGGTTATAACGAAAAACGTGAATTTTCTACCTAAATAATTGAATTTCTCGTGAAAGAGAAAATTTTTCTAACAAAATAAGTGAATTTTCAACTTGAAAAGATCAATTTTCTAGTAAAAATGAAGTAGCTACCTTTTTCTTTGTAAAAACTATTTTTTACAAACAACAGTTCACCAATCAGGTAAATTTCCAACAAAAAAGATGAATTTTCGATGAAAAAAAGACAAATTTTCAACTAAAAAATAAATTTCAAACAAACGATAGAATAGTTTAATTTTCAGAGAGAGAAATAAGTTTGTGAACAAATAAAATGAATTTTCAACAGAATAGTTAAATTTTCAACCGAAAAGACGTAATGGCTATAAAAAATCGAAAAATTGAGTATATTTAAATTTTTAGTTGGAAAAATTAATTTTCAAATTTTTATCTAAAAAAGCTAATTTTCAATATAAAAAATAATTTTCTACTGTAGAAATGAAATTTTCAAACAAGAAGATTAATTTTCTACCAAAAAAGAATAATTTTTAAGAAAATACATGAATTTTCCATCAAAATTTTTCTTTTTTAATGGAATTTTCAACCCAATAGTTGCCTCTTTAACCAAAGAGGTTGAAAATTACCAGAGAAAAAAATTTCAACTAAATGGATGAATTTTCAAGTAAAAACATAAATTTTTAACAAAGTATAGAATATATTAATTTTGAGTTAGAGAAATAAGTTTTTAAGCAAATAAAATGGATTTTCAACTGAAAAACTGAATTTTGTTACCAAAAATATTAAATTTGAATGTAAAAGAATCTCGATAAGAAATTTGGTTGAATTTTTAGTTTAAAAAATTAATTTTCAATAAGAAAAAATTATTTTTCAACCAAAGAAATTAAATAAAATATATGCATTTTAACTAAAAAGGTTGATTTTCTATAAAAAAAGACAAACTTTCATCAAAATAGATAAATCTTTAACTGAAAAAGGTAAATTTTTAACAAAAAAGATATTAGTTAAATGTTCAGACGGAGAAATAAGTTTTTGAGCAAATAACTTTAATTTTCGTAGAAGTATTTAAATTTTCAAGGAAACAAATAAATTCTCTACCAAAAAGATCAAATTTCTATAGAAAAATTTCAAAACAAAATCGAGTTGACTTATTAGTTGAAAAAAATTATTATCAATAAAAAAAAACTAATTTTCCACCAAAAGAAAGAATTGTAAGTAAGTGGAAAAAGTTGTCATTCATATCGAATTCACTGGAGGAATTTCCTCGCTATAATAAGGAATCTTCTGTGAATCACGTACAACGTTCTCAAATAACATAAGATTTTCTGTAAAATCTATCAAAAAATGTTGGAAAATGAACCGAGTTCTTTTTCTAAAGAAAGGGTAATTAGTGCGCGCATAGCACGCAAAATGTTCTATTATTTTTAAAAAGTAGACCATGCAAAAGCTTAAAGTATTGAAAATTAATTAATTTGAAGTTTCAAGGTTAGAAAATTTCAAATAAAAAATTATTCAATGTTTTTATTTACTTCCTACAAATTTATAAGCCCGCTTAATAATAAAATGTTACAATAACAAATTTCGATCGAACGGGGAACAGATATTTTTTTGTACGGCCCTGACGCACTTATACTTTAACTTTATAGCCGAGATTTTCTTCTAGATATTCTAACTGTTAGGTTAGCCTGTTAGGTTTAGTTGTTAGCCATAGAACGCTTTAAGGGCATGTGATACTCCGGCCTGTGGTAAATAAGGTTCAGTTCCCCCGGGTTTTTGACCACAAAAATTAAAAAATTTTAAAACTGAATTCGGAGATGCTATAGAATAGTATAACGGACGTCCCCGAAGTCTTTTTTGAGGGATTATAACAAAAAAAAATTATTTTGCTAAATACAAATTTTTTGTTTGTGCACGATGCTGTCAGTACACATAACCTCAAAATACACACACATGAATAAAATTTAGCAAAATTAAATTTTTTCAAATTATTCTACAAAAGAAGAGTTCGGGGACGTCCGTTAGCATGTTCGCTATCATTTCCCAAATTTTTAAGGCAAAATCTTTATTATTGTAGGAAAAAAGCCGAGGGAACTTAACACTGCTAAAATCGATAATTTTCTAAGTATCACATGCCCTTAACCGTAGCTTAGGTGGTTCGAAACCCGTCACAGCGTTTGCAATTTTTAATAGCTTTAATATCGTTAGAAGCCTGCGACTATATCGTATGTAATGTATCGTAATTTAATGTAATTGTTTAAGTTAAATTGTGTATGTGTACTAGCAATATACTTATGAATTGTATGATATGTATAAGCATGTGTTTGTTAGTAGTGGATGAGCTTCCACAGAATCAGTTTGTAGCAAGAATGTTTTTTTTTTGCTAGCGCACGAAATTTTACATGACTGGGATGTAGAATTCACATATTTAGAGAGGTAGACTTTGTTTTCTATGATTGAAACTGTACCTAACAGTTCGAATCATTTTACCTAACTGGTAAGTAATCGACATCTCATTTTACCCAACTGTCAGGTAATCTCTAATATCTTGTTGTCTAAGAGTAGTACTAATATGATTGTTATTATGTAAGGCGTTGCATTAGAAAATAAGTAGCGGTTAAGGTAGACTAAGGATGAAATGTAAATATATGTACAGGGAGCGGAGGCCCTCAAACCCGTAAAAGGGAGAGTTCGAATATACAAATACCTATTAATAATTCATATCTTCACATCAAATATTACCCTATTTCATTTTACATGACTGAAAGTGAAATTTTAATATAATGCCGTAATGTCCTTCGTTTACCGAACTAAGTTTTGCAAAATTTAACACACAAATTTTCTCCGTGTATGAGTGAGTAATATTTTATAATTGGATTCAAAATAATGTTATGAATTGATGTTCTATATCAAACGTAGGAGTTGATTGGGAAAAATTATTTAATAATTGAATTTTTGGAATTCTAAGTAACTCTACGTTTTAACTGTTAACATAAACACATTATGAAATCATTTTTCCAGGCCAAAATGTTACTTTTCTCAACAATATATACAATAGTCCTTTAACAATACTTTCTCTTTAGTACAAAGAAGCAATTTTTACGAATTTTTAACATAAATATGCGCCCTCATACTCGATTTTCTCTACTTGGCCTTCTTTGCACCGATTAATTTGTGATAAATTTCTCAAATGTAAGTGAGGTCTGATGGTGAGACAAGACTAGACTCTCAACGTAACACTATTTTTTACCCAATATTGTATTCAATAAAACTTTTCAGTGGTCTGGAAGTCGTTGATGTATATGTTTTGATATTCAGCATTCGTTGGTTTCTTTCACATGTAAAACCCAAAAGACCCTACCATCTCACATACTCTTTTCATAATTATAGGTAAGAATTTAATCTTTTCTCTAGTTAGAAGCAATTTATATTTTGTTTCTAATTAGCAATATTGCTAGAACTAAATAACATATTTGAGTAACCTTCGTTTATTTAAAATTCGAAATTATACACTTTTCTTCAAAAACTTTCAAGGATCCGAATGCTGAAACATAGTTCGAGTAACTGGAGATGAATGCAAATAAACAATCTTTAGAACATATCGTACAAGTTCAAAAGTTTCCGAGGGGTATTTAGGAAACTTTTGTTTCGCTTAGTTTAATTTGATATCAAACAAGAATGAATTTTTTATAATGTCGTTTGTGATTTAAACAAATATATCATTAACAAAGTAGAAGTTTCTAAACAGTTTTCAGCATCAATAATAAGAAAGCTAGTGAAAGGTAATGAAAATTTCTGACAATAGGTAATATCTCGTATAATAAGAAATATATGAAATTTTACATCATACACAATATAAATAATATAACATGTTCGTACACAAAGCAAAACATGAAAAGACTATATTTTAATTATGTCTTAATTTTAGAAGCGAAACAATAAAAGAACGTGTTTACATGTATCAAAATTTTGGTACGAATAGCTTCGAACAGTTTCGTAGACGTCACAATCTCACTCAAAAATGTGACATAGCATGTATGGAGAAAGAAAGAATATCTTTGTCAATAATTTATAGTAATGAAATGCTTGGAAGAATATGTTTTTCTTGAATTGTACTGCGCGTATAATATTGTTGTATCTAGATCTAGTAACCTACATATAGTGGGTTCTATGTTAGTGTATTTTGATGTTACATTCTACCCCAACTGTAATCAATACTTCCAGTTTCCACCAAGGATCTCAAAATTGTTCATCGAATCATGGAGTTTGTACACACTTCACCTAGATCTATATATACGTATTTACACTATATATCTCTTTGACTGATCATCTAACTTTGGCTTTTTAAAACATTAATTTCTCCAGTGTAATAGTGATAAACTCGAAATCTCGAGTCATATTTAACCTGAGATGGACTGAGAGTTTTTTAATTATTGTTTCGATATCTGAATCTAGGTCAAATTGTCATCTGAGTTAGATAGATTTTCAGAAATAAAACTACTACTGCGATTTCTCTAATTTTTGTATGAAAAATAATAATAATAGTATGATTCAAGTTCATAAAAGCGAAACTTTTTCAGGCATCTGAATTGCAGCGAGTTTTTCTTCACATTTTTTCTCATTCTTATTAATACAGACAAACTCTCAGTTTTACCATTTTTCTGGTATCAAAACAAAGGGAGAATTTCTTCTGAAGTGTCTTATTTTCCAAGGAAAAATTTAAAATCTACCTATTTTGTTTTCAAAAGAGAACCAGAGTTTTGCCTTTTCATCTCGTTTTTCGAAACCCCTTAATTGTTTTTCCAAAATTCGCTCAATTTTTAAAACAAGAATGAAATTATTTGCATGCAGTATTATTTTTCGAAGAAAAATTTCCTTCAGTTTTTCATTTTGTTTTTAGAAACAAATGTAACGAAAAGCAAGTAGAGGGCAGATGTCCAATATAGATAATCTGCGTGTCCAGAGAATCCAAAGAGGAATCTAATAAATTGTGCAATGAAATGTGTCATAATCACTGAATATCTGTGACTACTCTGTCATATATTGACACCATGTAGAAAAGATATATTCGTGTGCTTTTTCTATTTAAGTTTCATTAAAAATGAAATGTATTTGATATATTTTACACTGATTCTCCATCCCACTTTCAACTGATATTTAGGAAGAACAGGGCCATGAAAAATGTTTTAAGAAGACATTATTCTCGTGCTGTTTGCGGAAAAAAGTTGTTCTATCTATATTGTAAAATATAAACCCAGATTTGATAGAAGATGTACAGTGTCACACAAAGAATCGATGAGACTAATTGAAGCAAAACGATTGAGGCTAATGTTGTCAAAATGCATTAGAGAATTTCCTGTTCTGACATTTAGACGGATGGCAGATTGGCAAGTATGTATCGTCTGCACTTTACGTATAGGTAATACCTAAACATTTTATAGAGTTGTCAACACTGGTAATCATTATGCTGATACAAAAGCAACGTTTAGCAAGATAACGAAAAATTGCGTAAAAGATAAACCATGTGAATGGTTATATGAACATTAAGAAAGATATTTAGAAACTTAATCTTTGACAAATTTGTCTTGTCGATCTTGTGAAAAAGGAAAGAATCAGTGTGACCACTGATGGTTGGGAACATGTTTTTCGTGAAGTCTTTCTGTATAATTCGTTACACAAGATGACTTTGTAAGAGATTATGTTTCTAAATATCGGTCTTAGAAGTAGTTAAAAAGCTCCATTTATTGGATTTGAAGGGTGACAATGTGTTTTTTGCACTCGAGGATACAGAGGAACACAAATAGCATGGCCTTATAAATTTTTCATTTTGAATGTTTAAATAAAAACGTTTTATATTTGAAATCTCAATTCCGCGAAAGATTTTATCATACTTACATAAATCTAAGTTTCCAGGTTAGTTTTAGAAAGAACGTCCATTGGAGTTTAAAGATTCCTGTCTACGGTCAGATTGCCTATCTCAGTTTGGCTAATATGTCTTCTTGAATAAAAGTAAAATAAAAATTATAATATTTCCAGTGCAGTAGTAATGAACTCGTAATCTCAAGCCATTTTTGCGCTCAGATCAATGGTTATCCAAGCATCAAAATAAGAGTTTTTCCGTCGAAATCTATGACATTTTTAAGAAAAAGGAAAAAGTTTCTCCAAATACGTTTAGTTTTTAAGAGTCAAGTTCAAGTATCTTTCAGAAACAAATTAAAAGTTTTTCAATTATTATTTAGACATCTGACATGAAGGAAATTTTTTCCAAATTTGATTCATTATTAGAAGGAAAACTGCTACAATCAAAATAGAAGGCTGTAAATTGTTCCACCTAAAAATCAGTCTGCAATATATCAATGCATAGGCCTGACCACCTCTAGCGAGGCATCTATTGGTTCAGCTTCAGGATGGAAAGTACAAGAATTTTGTACTATGTAAATTCCTTTACTATTTTGTTTCTTTTTATAATTAAGGCTCGTAACAATTTTCGCATCAAAAAGAAACAGAAACCTTCTTCTAATAGTTTTATTTAAAAAAAAAGAAAAGAAATACAAGATAATAATAGTAATATCCTTCCAGTTCAGGAACGAACGGAACTTGTTCATTCATCTGAATTCAGTGGTCTTTTCTTCGAATTCTTCTTAATTTTCTTAAATACAGCCAAAAACTCCAGTTTTACAAATTTTTGTTATCAAAAATGTCCTTTCTACCATGTCTCATTTTCAGAGGAAAAATTAAATGTCTTCCTATTTCAATTCCAAAGGGAGAACGACAGTTTTGCATTTTTATCTCGTTTCTCGATACATATTGAATATTACTTCGAAATTTGCTCAATTCTTAGAATAGAAATGCAACTATCTGCATTTATTATTATTTTCCTTGAAGAAAAATTTTGTTCCATTTTCATTTCGTTTTAGAAACAAACATTACGAAAATCAAGTAGAGTGAAGGTCTTCAATCTTAGATGATCCGCGTGGTCAAAGAATCGAAAGAGGTATCTAACAAATCATTCAGTGAAATTTGCCATAATCACTGAATATGTACGACTTCTCTGTAGTATATATAAACTTTTTCCGATGACATATGAAAACAGCGCTTAGTACTTTATATTATGCGCTGTTTTCATCAAATCTATGTCGTCGGAAAAAGTTTGCATTTTTGGGAAAGAGTAGTTTCATCTATCTGTAAATATTTTGACATGAGATGTAGAAGGTATTGATTAGCAAGAAAGTATAATGTACAGCGTTATTTTTTTTGTAATATGTGTTCTTTTTCGTAATTATTATCGAGAACGGAATGAAAAAAGTTTATTCTTAATATGTGAAGAATGTGATAAAATTCGACTTTGGGTGAGCTGAGGTTCAAGAAATTTCGTCAGAATGACGAACGAAAATTTCGTTAAAGATGTCAGTTAGAATATGTTCAATTCTCTTATTCACGTGTGATTAAACTTCAGAAGTTCGCTACTTATTTGTTTCGTCGATGAACTCAGTTTATACATGAAATATTTCAAAGCGAATTGCTAATCAACATTTCTCATAACAAATTACCCGGTACTAACATCCGAAAAATACTAATTGAGTTTTCTTATGGGACTAAACGAAATTTCAGAAGAGTTTCACAAAAGTGGACGATAATAATCCATTCCCATACGATTTTCGTTGGAAAATATAGAGCAAAAATGCAATGTAAATTGCGTTGTTGTTTTTGAAACTAAAGGAAACTTGTGCAAAAGCTTCTGTTCAAAAAGGAAACTTGTTTGTAATTTTATTTCTGTTTTCCAATCCTGCTCTACGCTTACACATCATTTTAAATTAAGCGCAGTATTTTCATATCCTCAACTTCTTTAAAAAAGTATCCAATTGAGTATCTGATATTTCAGCTATTTTAGATGGGAAAATTTTGAAATATTAGAAAAAAGTCCAGGCAGTAAGTATTATTGTATACACTGAAATACCTGATTGAAAAACAATAGTATATATATGTAAATATAAGTACCTTGAAGATTAGCGCAAAAAGCGAAGACCCCTATCTCGTCCCGGCCAAATATACATCGACAAATGATTCCCTAACATCCTACAATACCAATTTATAGCAGCTGCTATCTCCAAAATGCAAATTTCTCTTAGTTTAGGTTAAAGTTTTTGTAACTTTAGCTACATGAATTCAACCTAATACAAATTTTAAAGTTCATGTTTTCCAGATATTGTAATTTTAAAGTTCATGTTTTCCAGATATTGTATCAAAAGTCGTAAAAGTTAATTTTTCTGCCACAAAATGTGTTTTTACACAGGCAATTATATATTTAGTGAATATTTTCGTGAGGGATTCAAGCCGTCATTCACATCCATATGATTAATTTGTTGATATTCTAAGAATTTTTTGGGGGAATTTTGAAAAAAGGTTTCTAATAATAGGTATGAAGAAATGAAGGAATTTGGAGTTCTTATAGGCAAAATTAGGAAAATCCTTCTGGGAGAAGTTTTACAAGATACAAGAACTGGATTGAATTGGGCATTTTGTTCCACACTTATACAGTCCAATATAATATTTTCCATGCCTTTGCGGAAAGTAAGCAAGGTTTTAAGTTAGTTTTTGAAACAAAAATGAAAATTGTATATATGAAGAAAGGTGCTCACAGGGTTTCAGAACGATTTGAGCTCATAACGATGTTCTTTCTAAAACTAAACTAGAAGGTTAGAAACATCTGATGAGAATGAATCCTTTGCGTAATTAAAACCTGAGAGACAAAATTTTTATATATAAACATTAGTAGATAACCTTAGCCATAGGACGGCCTCTGATTGGTCGAGAGGTGTGGCCTAAAAGGAGGGATGGGGTTAGGGGAGGGGGTGTGTCCTCCCCTAATTGGTCGAGGGGCGTGGCCTAATTACAAAATGGCGGCCATTAAGGGGCGTGGCCTAATTACAAAATGGCGGTCACACTAATTAATCGATTGAGTTATTCTGAGTTGGAAAAGGGGTTTGGTCACGCCCACCGAATGGATGATTCTCAGCTGAAAAAGGGGGAGTGAGTCCCACCCCCATCCCATCGAATGAATGTATCGAAGTTGGAAAAGGGGAGGGGCCCCACCCCCTCCCTGTGCGAACCTACGATTTTTCGCGTCAAAAAGGGGAGGGGCCTAGCCCCCTCCCTTTTAGACCAAGAGTGGAGGAAGTCGGTCATCGAGTTGGAAAAGGCGAGAAGTAATTACAACGCAGGCTAATTATCCTAATCTTACATTCTATTCAGGTTGGAAAAGGGTTGTTTGAAATTAAGACAACATTTATTTCAATTTTTCACCATTTTATTTATTTTTTTTCAAAAAAAAATCTAGATCTAAAGAACACACATGTATTGTTACTTATATATAAGATTAAAATAGAGATACAATAATATATACACGACTCGAGACAAGACAGACATATGTGCGTATGAAGCAACACAAAAAAATAATTAATACAGGGATACCAACTAAGATAGTAAAACAGGTCTTAGACGCAGAGGAAAATCTAAAACATGTATGTATTCCACAAAAAACTCTTAGCCTATGAGGGAGACGAATACTTAAAATAATGTTTACAAAGCATTATAAACAGAGACACAATAAATGCAAAAGAATATACTCTCTTAGCCAGAAAGAGTAGACGCAATATTCTTATGCATGAAAGAGCAAAGAGATAATCGATGAAGCAAATGTTATATAATAATACTAACTTATATGTGATAAAACGAACATTGATTAAAATAGATACAAAGTAGCAAGTTTCGAAGAACATGCCTGTACACAAGATTCGAGACGATTGCAGCTATGCAGAGAGTATGCAAAGTGACTACCGCCTCTACTGCCATTTTCACTTCCTGATACATTTTTTTTTTAAAGTCAGTTTATGTTCAGCCAAAAGTTTTTTATAAAATCGCACCACAATTTGATCATTCTTCACGAGATCATCGGTAAAAAGAGCATTAAACTCGCGCAAAGAATACCCACTACACATACAATGCAGAAACATAATGCAAAACTGACCACACACGTTCGAAGAGGCACTCTGGAGTAATTTTGTGTTCCACCTGAAGAGGGTACAGTTTCCTCGTAAACGATGAAGATGTTGAGGAATAAGAGGCGGTAAACCGTAACTGTCGAAGTATATTCCTCTGCCTGAGCTGTCGACGAAGATGGCAACCCAATGCGAACCAGGTTTTGTGTGGTCATCTGTGTTGATAACGATGGCAGCAGGTCGTGTCCAAGTTTTCGGTATTTGATCAGCCGGGTACACACCGATTGTGTGGGCCCTCGTCAGTTGAAGCACTCGCAGAATTTGTGGGCTGTTCATTGTCCGTCCATACGTCTTCGTATGCGTGTGATGGAGAACTGGATGCAAGTATAGGAGACACTGTTTTTTTTATCTTCTCCGTTGATAGCAGTCCTCGTCCTCGATGTGTTATTGAGCAGCAATGGTTTTTTTTGAGATGATTCGGTGACTTTTTTGTTGTTGTTGTTTAATAATCGTACTTGCTCTTGTCGTTGCTTGTTGAGCCACCGTTTGATTTTCATGGCATTATTGAGAGCACATGCGTAATCCTCCTCCTTTTTGATTCCATGGTGAAAACAATATTCTCGTTTGTCTGGTAGTTGTTTGAATGTAGGACATGTCAGTTCTTCCAGGTTAATCATTTGTCTACTCATTATTTTTTGTAGTAGTTTCGCTTTTTCACGCCCACGTGTGTAAATAGTTGCTGCAGATTTAGCTACATCTCGGAGATTAGAGTAGAGAAACTTCATGGAAATGTCTCCTTCGAACCACTCGATCCCATGATAGAATCTTGAGAGCCAATTGTTTTGTTGTTTTACACAGGTAGAAAGTTCGCAAAAGGGATGAGGTGGTGCTGCGATCCAGTGAGCGACAAACTTGTGATCCAGTGTGATGATAGCTACCTCCTTTGGTAGAAAATTGTCATTAAGATCCCGAAAACCTTGAATTTCGATTACATAGTCAACCATATTGCAGATTTCACAACGAGGACGAGGACTGCGACGAAAAACTCTAAGTGTAGAACGATGTAAGACGATGCAAGTGTTCTTTACCAGTACTGGGTTACGTCTGAAGACTGCCGGCTTATATATGTTGTAGATATACCAGCTTCCCCCTTCCACACGAAAAATCCGTTGGCAGGTGTGTGTTTGAGTGTGTGCATTTTTCAAGTTTCGACCTGTTTAAACAAGCTTAGACGTGCGTCTTTTGTATAAATGGGGACCGTTGACAGGTGTGGACGTGGGTGTGTAGAGTCATGTATTGACGTGTTCATACCGGTTGAGAGACGCGTCTTTTGTTACAAAACTGGATTCCATACATGATAAAAATGGTCGAATCCTTTGGTGTGTCAGATCAATTGCTATAGTCTGCAATAACTTGCCTTGCACCGTCAATTTCCAAGACATTGTCGTACTCGGCGTAAACTAGACAATTGATAGTGTGTGCAAGTGCTTCCTCGAGACGAACCTCAATTCTCAAAGACCCATGCTTACAAGATTCCAATGTGAGCAGCAGTGTGCTGACAAATCTGGTGTAAGATCAAATGCAAAAAGGCAGAATCCGTGTGCATAATCATCACGATCTATATTATTTCCTTCATTGAGGAAATGAATACCACATCCAGTGAACAGTGAGTGGTATGCCTCAACGTAGAGATTATTTTTTGTAAAATCTGGTTGAATAGGTTTCGATGGGATCTGCATGCCATCCACATATAGTGAAAAGTGATTTATTTATAATTTTGGAAATTGAATGGGTTTTTCGATGCGTTTCCATTGTACGCAGTATTGTCGACAAATCCAATGATTATTCTTTTTGATAGTTGTCCAAGCACGACATTATCAAGAGTCTCGCTCTGTATACCAGCATGAATGGTAAGTGCTTTCACCTCTACCCTAGTAATGGGATATTTGGCTGTCCCTTGTGATAGTGCTTTTGCGTGAGCAAGTAAAATACCCGGACTAATTTTTGCTCGACGAACTAAAAGAGTGGCTTCTTCAATATGGATGGATGCCTGGCCAGTAGGATCCATGAGGCAGAAAGCATCTTTAGAACGTACAAGACGAAGGCGAAGCTCTACACCGTTCAATAGAAATTTATCCTGATTAAAAACATCACAGTGTATATGACCAATCAAGTCAATTTTTTTTTAGCACCAAAATATGCACGACGGAGCTTTAGCCCCTTATTTTCCTCAGCAATACCTTCCATCTGCCCGGGGCTGTCATTTATCCACAAAGACGCGGTAAGATGACTTGATTTCGCAGCTGGTCCATAGTTGAGTAATGTTTCAATGTATGCTCTGTAGGCATAAGCATTATTTGGTGGTGATACTAGTTTCTGAGTAAAGTATACATCCACCTGATTAAACATCGAGTGTAATATATTATTAACAGGAGCTATTTGAGCAATAGAAGTTGCATTTTCCTTTTGTTGTTTCTGGTGCATGTAATGCTATCTTGAGATTCAACATAGTATGTGGTAAATCAATTTACTCATCTCCGTTGCCTGGAACGACAAATTCTATGGGTGAATCGTCAGTAAGTGATGAAATAAGTTTGTAGTGAACCCACTGAGAACCTTCTATTGACGTTTGAGTTGGTGGTAGAGAAAATAGATCAAGCTCTGATTTCAAGCATTCACACGAGTGCGAATGTAAGAAAGACATCTTTCCTAAATTATTATTTATTTTCGAAAATGTCTAAAATGCTCTTATTCTTCGATTTTGTGCGTCTTTTTACAGTCGTTTTAGGCTTAATCTTCTTTCCTTTCGTCTTCTTCTTCTTCTTCTGCTTCCTTTTACCTTTTCACAATCTCTTTACCTTCTTTGTCGACCTCTTCTTCCTCTTGCTCTTTCTTGAGTTGCTGTCAACTTTACCCACGATACGCGATGCACCGAGTTCACCGATTGACTGAAGTCTCTGCCTCTTGAGCAGCGATTTATACCCTGAACCTCTCATAAGGTTTTGCACCTTCTCCATAGCACGTTTCTTTAAATTCTGTCCAGATTCTCCAATACGTGTTTTCACGGCCCTTTTTAGTGGAATATTGTGTTCCAAGTCGTCAATGACATTCATACCCGTGCGTAGCGCTTCCTTACCGACTACGCGTGCACCACGAGTCAAAAACGGCAGAACACGACGAAAGAGCCCACCGAGAAAGCTGCCAATTCCGTGTCCTCTTTGGTAGGGAGATCCAATGTAAATTTGTGAAAGTAATGAGGTGCTGAAAAACCCGACACCTGTGTGGAGCCAAATGTATATTTTCTCGAATCAACAGACACAACTCTTAAAAGTGGTGATTTTACATCTCCAACTATACGTGGTTCACAAATATCGCAATAGACAAAGAGCTTTTCAGGTAGTCCATTTGTAAGACTCGCTGGTTGACAAGCCATGTAAGAATCTGTCGGTAACAGAGTTTCAGGTGTGAAGCCTAGAATGCGCGAGATTTTCTCGCTGATTACAAGAAAATGGCTACCAACTCGTTTACAGTCATCGTTACAAATTTTTTCCACTGTTACGTACTTATTGTTTAGCTGGTCATGTTTTAAGCGGATGTGTTCGCTGACTTCTGGTGTACTATTAATTGCTCGCACTAATTCATTCACAGACTCATAGACACCTGATGGAAAATATGCTACTATTGGTTTTAACCACGTACCAGTGAGAATTTCTGGTCTTTTTGTCTCTGTTTTATATCAATTTTTAGGTAGCCCACCTTGAAGATAATATATTCTTGGTAATTTAAATATTTCCACGATGTCTTTACCATTCAGCTGATCATCACTTTGTTTATCAAAGAAATCATACTTTTGCTCGGGAAATTCTGGATCTGGATCGTCGTTGAACATGAGAACAAGCCGGTTTTCTAATACACTTTCCCAGGGTCGTACATGAAGAAAGGAACGTGGAAATTGAATCTCTGTAAGAGAAACTGCCCAACGCCCTTGTAAACGAATTTCTTGAGGCAGTTGTGTTGTGAAATGTGTGATTGTATTGTTGGGATAATATTTCATACTACTATCACTAGGTAGAATGAGATAAAACTGATCTTCATTCATTTCAGATGTTTTATTTCAGAAGCAGGTATCCAAGAATTGAATTTATCAGGATATCCAGCCCACTTGACCAAAACTTGTTTTTTAGAACCCTTCCCACGTGTTTGAATTACTTTTTCGACAATAAACTCGTCCTTGTGCACATTTTTATTCTTGACATCTGTTAATTCTTGTTCATAAAAAAGTCCGTCAATAACTTCACCAGACAAATCCTCCAACTCGTACACAACAGGCGAATATGTTCTCCACGTTATAACTTGTTTAATAACAAACAATTCCTCACTCCATCCCAATTCATACCTTTCTCGAAGGTGCCACGCGCACGACTGATGCGTAAAACAGAGCCAACCTTATATTTAGGTTTTTTCTTTTTATCATTGTTGAAATAACGTCTTTGTAAATTTTTTCGTGCAATGGATGCCTTCTCTAGGGTAACATCAGATGGTGGCATACCAATACTAGAATGACGTGTATTATTGTATGCTGTTACAAGTAATTGAAGGATATCAATATATCTGTGAGTGTTTCTGTGAGTAAAGTATCGCGACATACGCTCTTTGAGAGTTCGATTAAAACGCTCGACAACTGCGGCTTTGAAAGTAGGATCGCGTGCAACTCTAAACTTCATTTCATGATCTTGAAGAAATTTCTGAAAGCTCACGCCGACAAATTCTTTTCCTTTGTCAGTTTGCAGGCAAAGCGGTATACGATTATTACTCTTCTGCAGAATACGAGTAAATGCATTTTTTACCTCTGTTGTAGACTTGTTTTCAAGTGGTTCGACCCAAGCATGTTTGCTAAACACATCGATTACAACTAAAATGTATGAATAATTATCATTGTATGTTTTCAAAGATTGAAAGTCCACCAAATCTGCCTCCCACAAATCATCTACGTTATCAATGTTATGGTGTGCTCTTCTGAAACGTTTTCTGACTGGCCGATGAAGATTAAAACTATCTTGACTTTTTAACCAATTCAAAACCTCTTTACGCGATAACTTGTTTTTCGTAGCACGTACAAGTTTTTCGATGCCTCCATATGACGCCTGATGTTGTGGATCATAGTATAAATCCTCCAATATTTTCCTTTTTGTAAGCGTAAAGATATCCAAGATTTTTTTCCAGGCAATTTATTATTTTGTAATGTAGTGCTACCAGCACAGTTTTCTTCCCACTGTTCGCCGTCGTCGTCGTCTTCGTTCTCGGTTGAAAGCGCAGATTTATAAAGATTTGAAGATTCGCTTTGTGATTTATTATTTGTATTGTTTCGTTTAAGTGGAGTTGACGTTTTATTTGGCGAAATGTTCAAAAGTCGTGTACTTTTCCAATATTGACTATTTCCCACGAGCTCTCGTGGTATGGATATTTCGCGAAGAAAATTAGCAAACTGCAGCCTTCCAGGAACGAAAACTCTTTTTCTATGTCGTAATACGTCATTTATAAGATCAATAATGCTTGAATTTTCCACCCGACGTCCATCGATAAAGACTGTACCTTTTCTATCCCAATATATTCTATCTTTTACATCCGATTTTTGTAACTCTTCTAGTAATAATTCTGCCTTATTTTTGTATGTTTTTGGAACCGACGAAACAATATCCCCAGTATTAACGGTTGTATCATTCACCATATAATTCGTCTCCTCCTCCGTACCATTCGTCTTATCACTGGGTACTTGCTTGTTTGTTGACGTTGATTTTCGCGATTCCTCAGTGTAGAAAAGAAATTTTTGCAGAACTTGTTGGAACAGTTTCCATTTTTCACGATCATCTTTCACCGACTGTGAGTTTAAAATCTGACTCATTTCCATATCCAGCCTACTAAGAGCATTACCAGGAGTTTGGGTGGTTCGTAGAGAAAAATTCATATTTTGTACATCATTTTACTGTTGTTGTTGTTGTTGTGGAAAATTTTGATCGATTGAAGTATTTTGTTGGAGTTGTGACAGGCGATCACTAGGCACGAGTACCATTTTTCGAGCATGCTCCATGTGATTGTTTACGAGGAACTTGATGAGAAAAGATTTGAAAGAAGTGAACCGATAATTGGTGCTATCAAAAGTGGTAAAAATCCGCCTTTTTGTACGATGAAACTTTTTTTACTTTTCCATGTACCGCGAGGTGTGGTTAATTTTCTTAACGCGTGCCGATGTTTTTTCAACTTTAGTTTTTCACTTTTTTTCAAAGGTACATTCCCGTGTAAAATGTTTAGCGCGCACTCACAAATATACTTAACAAGTTTTGAATCAGCAGTCTTGAGTACTACACGACGTTGATTGGTGTTTAGATGGTACAAAGCACGCAACGCTGCGGCGTTTTTCACACCAATTGGACGTTTACGTGTTTTCGACTTCATCACAGGTGCACGACTGGAACACAAGTATCACTGTTTCGAGGTTTTATACCCTTTGCAGGAACGTAGACGTAGTGAAACGGATCGGTGGGAAATATAGCCGTTCTAAAGCGACAATTATCAGGAGTTGATTGTTTTAAATCAAAGAGAAGATAGCCATGTGGCTGCGAAGTTGCATCGTGGTAGGGTTCTTGGACAAATCGTGGATTTTCAGGGAATACTTGCCGTGCCATATGTTGAATTTGTGCACGATCACGGGGATTTTTGAAAACAACAATATAATTTGAGTTTAGTGATATATCACGTTGACCGTGGCCCTGATGAAACAGATTCTGCGAAATAAAAATTACACTCAAGTTCTTATGATGGCTGCCCTTGGTAAAAAGATCGACTATTGTATTATTTGAAGATTCGCGCATCAAATAGTCAATAATTATTAATTTCACCCGATTATCATTGGAATAATCCGATGACTGAGGCAAGCCTTCACGGAATTCAATATTTTTTCCATATTCAGCATAAGATGGTTGCCATTCGGAATAATAGAAAATTATTCGTTCGAAAACTGCATCACACATTTGGCGAATGTGACGAATGAATTTTTTCACAAAGAATGTCTTACCACATCCTGTAGGACCGCAAATCATCGGTGTGAAAGGATGCCTCCACCGTGTATCCATTTTATAAATAAAATGATAAATCTACGAATCACCTTCTTTATACATTTCCCCACCTCCCACACACACACGTACACAGACAGACTAACTAATATTGTAAAAAAAACTTGAAAATGAAGTAAGCTAAAAAACCACAGTGCGCAACGCAACCAGGCAAATGAGCTTGTAAGCCTGGTTGCCGCGGCCGTATTAATCAGCTGTTACCTTTGTAATATCAGCTCAGTTCTCACAGTATTAGCTTGCACCGCCGCGCGCCTTTGGCGTCCAGGAAATGAGCTAATACACTGGACGCCGCGCCTGCCCATGTCTCATATAAGCTTATTACGAGACATGGCCGCCGTGCCGCCGCCGCCACCGCCCCCTATTCCCATCACCCTCCATCAAGTGCTTTGAAAATTTCCAAAAAGATATCGTGATACTCTGGGATCTTTTTCGTGAAAACTGAATAATTTTATAATTGAGGGATATTGAATTACATGGGGGAAATTTGTCTGAACCTTATTATTTTATTGAAATTTCAGTTCTACAAAAAACCTGTAAATGTTTTTTTGCAACACATGCATGAAAATGGCCATATTCCGTGTCCATAAAGCGTACGGAAAATTGCAGATTCCTCTACTGTGATAGTAGCGTGCGGGAATGTAACATTCCCGCACTGAATCATTTACGAGTGCTTATCTTTAGTTCGAGAATTAATATTCACACGGCATGTGAAACAATTACGCGGCGTTTCCCGGGCAACTCAACTATGCTCAAAAAAGCTGTCAAACATCCGACCAGTCGATATGAAGATAGGTGCACCCTCAACACTGTGAACACGTTACTCAATGTTTTTTTT
>CAKNXH010058865.1:49066-67188 GCA_932178445.1 Andricus quercusramuli
GACTCAATATTTTGTGGTTTTGTCTTAGTCAGAGGGCTTCGCCCCCTGCACCCCCGCCCCACCGACCTCCATATCGTATTTTTCATTGCATTTTCATGCATTTTTTGCAAAAAATATCGTGTATGACATGTGCTGGAAGGCATTCCACTCGTGTGAAGTTTGTACCACTCGACTACGGCTTGCACGCACTCGCCTTCGGCTCGTGCGTTGACCTCCGTCTCGTGCTACAAACTTCACACTCTAATAATGTTCAACTTCACGCACTTGTAACACAATGTACTATTACATTCTTAGAAGTGTACGTTAAAAAAGAAAGAAGGAGAAATGCGTAAATAAATCTATTTATAAAACTACAATAAATCTAATTTTAATCAGTATCATATACCTAAGAGTATTTACAAAATTTATAAATATTTTAATCAATTTTGATTTTTCTTTAATTTTCAAAAAGTTTTTATTTTTTTTAATGATGGCTCATCCGATACTCTCTCTATTATCATGATGTCATCATCATCATCATCACCCTCGTCTTCGCCCGTGAAATCCATTATGAGCGGTGATGATGGTCTTGCGCTCCAACACGCATTAGCAGGACGTTTTCTCGAGCTGTCGGTGATGGCTGCAGCAGCAGCAGCATCTTCTTTTCTCGCCTGGTCCAGGCGGCTTAGAGCTGCCTCCGAGATTCGGACGATGCTCTGGCCACTGGGGATCTCACCTGGTTCAAAACCATCGTCATCATCACCATCATCATCCTCGGCACGGTCATCGTCCGAGGGTCCCAGAATCTCAAAAACGAGATCGTCTCCATCATACTCCTTGTAATCTGAAAAAATAAATAACAAAAGTTTTAAATATTCGCTGAACAGTGTTTATTTTTCATTTATTTTTTAAACATCAGAGAAAAATTAATACTCACTGAGAAGAATGTTAACATTTCTCGGGATTGAAATGTTCATAGTGACGACCTCTACTTGTACCCCGTTGAATGTTTCTGTTGTTGTTGTTGTTGTTGTTGTTGTACGTTCGAGTGAGCCATCTGTAATGAAAAATAAAAAACGAAATAAGATTACTGTCCATAGACATAGACATGCGCAAACACACGTGAAAGCATACATCTTGTAACAAGTATACCAACCTATTTTCAATTATTCAAAATATGCATACATGTTCTCGTGAGAGAGAGAGAAAGAAAGCCAGAGTATTTTTGAGGACTAGATCGGACCCTTGTAACCATACGAGATCGAGTCATAATTTTCTAAAAATCGCCTTTCATTGCAAACGGGTTTAACGGTTTTAGACTCGGTAACTGTGGGGACATCGTGAAATGCGGTGCGTATAATAGCTCTGAAATTCAATTTGATCGAATCGACCGCTCTATCTACAATCATTTCCCGAATTGTATTAAAGTTGATGAGTTTTGAGTTCTTATAGTTCAAAGTAATCCCCTTTACCTTACATTTAGTGTGAGTTTTCCCATTTTTTGAAAGCACTTGATATGCATAAAACTTGGGACCTCCGGAAACAAAGGTTTTTATGTAACTTCCCTGACCGTATTCACCCTCAAGCTCATCAGTCATTTGACCCAAGAGATGACCAAGAGGAGGATTATACTCGCCAGGTTTGTCTCGACATACATAAATGCACGAGTCAGTGTCATAGTACAGTACTCGACGTCCCAGTCGAGACAGGTAGTCGTACAATACTAGACGAGCTTGGGCTGTAGTGTAGGCGGCAATCACTACATTCGTATTTGATGAGGGTTTACAAGCCTCGGTCAGATATTTAAACGAGACACAGAGCATTACGTCATTGACAGGAGTTAAGTCAAAGACCTCTATTTCCGGATTAACGAAAAGCAGTGAAAGGTCTTTCAATTACTCTATATAGCAGGATTTCATTAGATTTTCCCTTTGTCCAAATTTTCCCCAAAATGAATTTAAACACAGTTTAGCCACTGAACGATGACCGGGATTTTTAGTAATTTTTTCGCGATCTAAATCAACACCCTCGATTGTCGAGTGTTCATTCAGATACGCTATTTTACTAGCCTCGTCATGACACTCGATTGGCCAGCCTGAAGACTCTTGTTTTATCTTTAAAAATCTATTTATATAATCAGCAAATAAACCACCTTCCCGTGTTTCGGGATCGTACTGCACGACTTGATATTGCCATATTTCATATATAAATTTTATCTCATAGCCCATTTCCACCGCTTTTTTCAACTCATCTGACACCCAGACACCCTCAATTTCTCGCATAGTAGGCTCATGTTGACAGTCTTCCTGTTGGAGATTCACGCAACAGGCATTGCAGAGTGGTAACATGAGTTTGTTATGTACTTTAACAGGGAGTACTGGGTGATAGAGATTTTGAGGCGAAAAAACACGGCATTTTATGAGTCCTTCCAAACTGTTCAAATTTTCAAAACCATCACCCACTATAGCTTTACATGAATCACCCACGAGTACGTTAGGGTGACCCACGGGGAATTTTCCATATTTCGAGATGAAAGGATAGAGGGAACAAATATTTATATACTGTATTGTCTCACCATCCTTAATATCCGGAGAATTTTGTTTAATTGCTTTAAATTTACATTCCCACATTTCTGTGACAATGTAACCGGCTTTTCGCAGCTTTTCGCTTTGAGCACGGGTACGTTCAAAACGTTCATCTAGCGATTCCCCATTATTTAGACGTGTGTCGCGGTTGATTTTCCTACAATCGGTACACCCATGCCAGAAACAACCGTGAAACTGTAGAATATACTTATTTCCCTGGTCTTCGTAATAACCGTCGACCAGGATTCCTTCAGGTGTACGATATTCACGTGACCTGCCTGCATGTCTGATCTCTTTACCTAACTCTTTCTCGCACCACAATAACCACTCGATGGCTATGTTTGACTGGTTGTTGGCTCGTCGGTAACCACCAGGAGGTACAATACCTATAGTATCTGGTTTCAGAAAGTTTTTCCTAAACACACGTGAACATGCCAAGGCTATCGTGACGCTTTCCGAAAAGGGGCATACATTAGCACATTTGAGAAAAATATCTCTAAATGCAATGCATGCAGCACGCAGGATCGCCACATCGTTAATGCAGTATTCGATCAGTTCTGTGTGAAAATCGAATACATACTCAGGGTCTTTTTCAAGAGTTTCGTACCAATCAAAAAACTCTTTTCTCGCCTCTACAGACATAGTGTCTGGAGAGTAAAATTCCGAAGGCGGTAGAGGACCCTTGTAGTTGATGTGGTCAGGTGTATTGAAGAGGTGGGGGAAAGTGCCCTTTTTAACTCCGTCAAACCCGAACGCTTTCGGGAGTTTGCTTAAGGGCATATGTAGATAGTTTAAACTATCTATAAATTTTACCCGACCTAGCTTCATTGATATGATACTCGTACCGTTAGTTATGATGTCGGGCTTGATTCGGCTACCTTTTCTCTCGACCAAATATTTCAAAATAAATTGCCAATCAAATGCTTTTGCATTATGCGCAATGCAAATGATTTCACTGAATTTATTTTGTTGCCTGGTGACTAGTTCGACAAACTGGTCAACTGCATTTTCGCCCTCGAAAATATGTTCTCGAAAGCCACAATGCTAGCAAATTTCTTTCATATTTTCAAGACCTATACAGCTGGTGCAAACTCTCTGTGCCACACAGAGGTTTGGCTTGTGAACATTTTTATCAGGGTCACCAGGCAGCTTTTCACACTGTTGTGTTTCAAAGTCATAAAAAACAAAACTTATTAGGTGGTTGTTTTTTACAACTTTGTCCAAAACAGGAGAAATAAAACATTGGTGATCAGAATCACGACGACACTTGCAGCTAAAGCAATATCTTTTCCCACATTCATGGTTTCTTTCCACCCACGAATTAATAAACCGTGTGCAATCCGTGCAAATGCGTAAAGCGTTGCAAACGGACGTTTTTGCGGAGAAAGATTTTGCCTTAATATGATTGTTAAAACATGTCTGCCCGTGAAAAGACCTATTACAGTGATTACACTTAATATTTACAACATTCGGATTTTCTGCGCTAGTCTGACATGGGGTTGTGGACCGGCAAGCAGCACATATGTTTGAGCATCTATGCCCATCAGGATTCAGATAACTTTTATTGCATGGGATACAAAATCCTTGGCTACTTGCCGCTGCCTTTAAATTCAATATGGGGTAAAAATGTTCATTATCGAGCATGATATTTAAATTATACAAAACCGTTTCACCTGTTACGGTAACGAGATCAGTACCGTTGTAAAGGGGTGATTTAACGCCCTTTCCAAAGGTAGAAAATTCGTAAATAATAATTGCAATCCTGTCAGGGACAAGATGTAATTGCAATTTATGGATTTCGTCGATCCCGCAACCGTTTTCGGGTATTACTATTCCTACCTCGCGCACAAGTTCAATAGCTAACGTTGTCTGTAGGCTACTGTTACCTTTTCGAACCTGCTCATATCGACGGGCTAGCGCACCGGAACGAATTGTCCCACGTTCGGCATGGATACGTGCGACTACAATAGAGCGAGGGAGGCACAGATTGTCCTTCTTAACACTTGTTAAGATCGAACGCTTGCTTATATCAGCATGTGATAGAGGAACGTTTGTCCTACCGGTCCCCCTCTCATCCCTAACCCAATCGAAATTAATGATGAATGATTGGTCTATTATAAAGTCTTCATTGCTTTGAATTACACTAAATAAAACCCTCCAAAACTCATCAAATTTATGGTCATGCGCGGGTCTAAACGATAACCCCCCACCCCCTTTTTTAAAAAAATCAGAATTAAATTTAATACCGACCCTTTCACTATTTTCGACTTTACTCATTAAATAACTATATAATGCCGTAACAGCTTCTTCACAATACGCGACGACCTTTGCTCATTTTCAGGCTGGTTCTGCTGCTGCTGCTGTTGCTGCTGGTCGCACTGGTGACTAGCTGCAGCGCCACCTCCAACTTGGTGGATAGTGACTTCTTCTTCGTCAGGCCTCTCATCCTCTGTTGCGGGATGACGTAACCTTTCGGTGGCGGCAACATCAGCCAGAACCATTAGGTTATCGTTTTCTGTAAAATATCGATATTATCTAGTAAAAAATTTTTTTTTGAACTGAATAAAATAAAAAATGTGTTGAAAAAAATATTTCGAAAATCTCGTAGAAAATTTCATCGATTTTGGTGCATTCACTAAAATTTCAAAAGATTTCAAAGGTTTCACGGATTATCAAATATTTCAAAGATTTTTCAAGATTTATAAAAAATTCAAAATATCTCAATGATTTTATGAATATTTTGAAGATTTTACAACTATTTTCAAGATTTTTAAAGACTTCGGCGGGTTTGGAGATTTTTAAGATTTTTTGATGTCTGAAATCTTTTGCAGAAGTTTCAAACATTTCAAAGATTTCTATATATATTTTTGAATATTGTAAAAATTCGGCACTGATTTTTCAAGATAAAACAAATTAGAAAGATTTCAACATATTTCTATGATTTCATCAAGAATTTTAATACTGAAACAAATTTTTTAATCTCTTACAAAATTGGCAGAAATTTCAAATTTTTTCAGTCATATGAGAATCACTTATTAGGTAATTTCAAACATTAAAAAAGAATAAATATTTTTGAAAATATTCCGAAGATTTAAAAGATTTTAAGATATTTTAAAGATTTTTTAATGTTTACAAAAGAATCACAAAGATTTCAAAATATTTCATTGGTTTTATAAATATTTTGAAGATTTTGAAAATAATTTTTAATATTCTAAGTGATTTTGGTGGTCTGACAGATTTCAATGATTTTCTGATATTTCTAAAAGTTTTCAAGATTTCTCACACATTTCAAAGATTGAGAAAAAATTTAATATTTGAATGATGATTTTTTACAGTATTTAAAAGACTTCATGTGATTTTTCAAGATAGAAAATCCCAAACATTTCAAAATATTTCATTGATTTTATAAAAATTTGAAGATTTAAAAAATATTTTTAATATTTTAAATGATTTTGGTGGTTAGTCAGATTTGAGTGATTTTCTGATATTTCCAATAGTTTTCAAGATTTCTCAGACATTTAAAAGATTTAAAAATTTTAAATATTTCAATGATGATTTTTTTAAATATTTCAAAGATTTCATATGATTTTTCAAGATAGAATAAATCACAAAGATTTCGAAATATTTCAATAATTTCATAGTGGTTTTATATTATTTGAAAAAAAATGTTAAACCTTTCAAAAAATCTTCAAAAATTTCGAAAAAATTCTCAAGTTTTTCACATTTATTCAATTATTCCATTAAGACTCTATGTAGGCAAATAATTTTCAACATTGAAAGAAAATTAAAATTTTAAAAAAAGATTTCAAAGGTTTTAAAGATTTTAAAACATTTCAATGATTTTATAAAAATTTTCCAGATTTCACAAATATTTTTAAGATTTGAAAAGATTTCGATGTTTTGGAGGATTTTCAAATATTTCACAGGTTTGAAACATTTCGATTGGGATTTTTTCTAGTATTTTAATGATTGCACTAACATTTTTCAAGGTAGAAAAAAATCAAAAAGATTGAAAAATATTTCAATGATTCCATTAAGATTATTCATTATTTCAAACAATTTATGTGTTTCAAAAAGTTCAAAAATATTTCGAAAAATTTCAAAATATTTTCAATTTTTCAAATTATTATTTGAAAAAGAGATGATTTAATTTGATAATTTTGAATAGTGGAAGAAATTTTTTTTTTTAAATTTAAAATAGATAAAAATTGTGTAAGAGAAAACTTACCGGAACTTCTGTCTGGAAAGTTTGAGTAGTCACCACCATAAATTGATGGAACGTCATCCCAGACGCTTTCATGTACTTCACCTTCTGGGACACTTCTGACTCCTCCATCATTTTCGGCTTCGTTTTCATCCTCCTCATCGTAGTCATGATAATCATCCTCCTCGTACGTTACTTCTGCCTCCTCCTCATCCTCCTCCTCCTCCTGTTCGTCATTCGCCTCAGTATCTTGAGCTGATTCTATGACGATATCCACAGGCCCCTCTTCCACGACTTCTATATCTTCTTCTTCACTATCATTACCAAATCCAGGTGAATAATCAGTGATATTGGTCGGAACATGGATGGGGTTTTGGGGCTGAAGAAAACCTGCGGTATAACGATATCTAGCCACTATAATTAAAAAAAAAAATCATTACAAACACATATTACACGCACTTGCACTGCACTGCATAAAGTAAAGAGCACTTACTTATATTTTGTAGCATGAGGTCAGACAAATGACCACTTCGCTGCATGTATATGTTATATGCTAACCTCAAAGCACTACCTGAGGCTAACATACGAGATATACGGAATATTTCATCCGTATTGCACATGTACAAAATATTTTGTAAATGGAAAAAACACTCGTCGTCCGTCAAACGACCACTGATTTCAATAAGCGCACGGATCAAATCTTCTACGAAAACCATTTTCTCTGTTCAAGATTTCGGAATCACGGAAAAACTCTGACGTTCAAGACGTTTAAACAGAAACTGAGACAAGATGACTAGAGGGTGACTATTTAAAAGCTGTCGATATTCACCCCTCCACATGTGTAGATTGTATTGCACCGCCCCCATAATTTGGAAACTTGTCCATTGCATCTCAGGCGACGGTTACAGAGCTGTAAATTCGTAGGACAATGAGTCACCGATACCTGATTTACTACAGTATCTCTGAGTAAAGGCTACCTGCCGACTCTTTGAAATTCGTACACCGACACCCTTTACGAGGTGGTCATTCTTTAAATGGAAAATTTTTTATGTGTTGCTGGTCTTCGGAAAAACAGTTGTTCTGATTTTACAGGGTTTTTACACTACAGAATAGTCTGAAGTTATCAATGGTACGAGGTCTAGTTTATGGCCCCCACAAAATTCGACTCTTTAACTGGTACGACTCTAAAAAATAGTCTGCTTAAGCCTACATTTTGGTGTATAGATAAATACTCACTGCAGGTGCTTCCTCTCTCACAATAGAAAACTTGTAATACAATTCTGTTAAAGATCCGTGTTTTTCTTCTTGCGTTTCATGAGCAACCCTACTGAGATTTCGAAATCGATGTATTGTAACTTGTTTCACAAAAGATCAAACATTCCTTTTCAGTGATAATTTCCCATTTCCAATGAAAAAACTCGTATCCTGTTATTCCATCTTCAGACGGAAAAGTTTTTGAGAACCTTTTCATGGTAACGTTCTATTATTTCAATTTCCGAAAAATTTACCACAATGGTTTTTTGGCTTCCATAGACGTAAGGTAGTAAAACTGGAGTCTTATATCTTGTCACTGTGTTTTTTGGAAATCTTTTTCACAATTGTTCACTGATATTTTCTATAACCATCCACGTAATTTACGACATTTTCTTGTAATTGTTACAAGAAACAGATTTTTTTTCTGTGAAATTCTTAGAAAAATATTTTTTTTTATCTTGATTTATGACATGCATGTGTTCTTTTGTGTAAATCACATTCTATCAATTCTTTTGTATGATTTTGAACTAAAACGTGTTCTTTTGTCTAATTTTCGGAAAATACACATTGTTTTTTTACGATTTATGAGATGCAGGTGGTTCATGGTGTAAATCACACGACTTATCGATTCTTTTGTGTAATTTACACTATTCACATATTTTCTCTGTGTGATTTACGACATGCAGGTGTTCTTTTGTGTAAATTATATGACATATGGATTCTTTTGTGTAATTTACATAAATCACACATTCTTTTGTGTAATTTACACTATACACATATTTTCTATGTGTGATTTACGATATGCAGGTGTTCTTTTATGTAAATTACATGACATATGGATTCTTTTGTGTAATTTACATAAATCACACATTCTTTTGTGTAATTTTACACTATACACATATTTTCTATGTGTGATTTACGATATGCAGGTGTTCTTTTGTGTGAATTACATGACGTATGGATTCTTTTGTGTAAATTACATGACATATGGATTATTTTGTGTAATTTACATGAAACACACATTCTTTTGTGTGATTTCCATGACATATAGATTGTTGTGTGTAATTTATAGGACACACGTGTCCTTTTGTGTAATTTTCGGGGAAATTAGGATTATTCTGTATGATTTATGATAGACATGTGTTCTTTTGTCCTATTTCCATTAAATATGGATTCTTTTTGTATGATTTCTAAGAAACATCTGGTCTATTGTGTAGTTTCTAAGAAAAACTGCTTTATATTCTTTCTTTGCACGTGTGACCTAACTTTTATTCTCACACTCTCCACACATGGTTCTCCCACCAAATAATATTACCCCCACTCCTCATACGTTTTACATATATAAATCGAACCAAGAAGCCATTCGAATCAGTTGAGTTTTTATATCTGAACGAACTACTATGTCGCAAGTTAACATCGATTCAGTAGAGGTGGAATCATCGCAGGTCTTTGATTTTTCAACGTCCATGGCCACTCAAACTATCGAAGCTTCGTCGGACTCTCAGACTAATAAAACTATTTCTGAAACACAAAAAATAAAAAGGATCAAACCCAAGTCATTGCCTCTTAAACAAATACTCACGAAAACTGCTCTCAAACGCTTGGTCATGATGTCTACAAATTTCACGAAGAGAACCACACAACAAATGATTCTACCAACTGTTTACGGACTTAATCATTCATTTTCTAAGACGATTCTAATTGAACTGGAAGTTCAATCGAATGGAAAATTTCAACCAGCTATTAAAATTATGAACAGTTCCGGTAGTGGAATTACCTTCGACTCGGCAACTTGGACAAAACTCCAACAAGACTTGGATATAATAGAATCATACTTCTGTTTCGGGAATTCACCTTTATACCTGCGAACCATTGAATTGGGTAAATACACGCTCCTGTTTACGACGGCTCACGGGAACAAGGCAATAATTCTCCGGGAGGGCAAGGAACGCAACGACGAGACTAACAATGGACCTGACCAGGCACAGATGGAGGCACCGTAGACAGGAATCTTTAAACTCCAATGGACGTTCTTTCTAAAACTAACCTGGAAACTTAGATTTATCTAAGTATGATAAAATCTTTCGCGGAATTGAGTCTTCAAATATAAAACGTTTTTATTTGAACATTCAAAATAAAAAATTTATAAGGCCATGCTATTTGTGTTCCTGTGTATCCTCGAGTGCAAAAAACACATTGTCACAATTCAAATCCAATAAATGGAGCTTTTTAACTACTTCTAAGACCGATATTTAGAAACATAATCTCTTACAAAGTCATCGTGTGTAACAAATTATACAGAAAGACTTCACGAAAAACATGTTCCCAACCATCAGTGGTCACACTGATTCTTTCCTTTTTCACAAGATCGACAAGATAAATTTGTCAAAGATTAAGTTTCGAAATATCTTTCTTAATGTTCATATAATCATTCACATGGTCTATCTTTCACGCAATTTTTCGTTATCTTGCTAAACGTTGCTTTTGTATCAGCATAATGATTGCCAGTGTTAACAACTCTATAAAATGTTTAGGTATTACCTATACGTAAAGTACAGACGATACATACTTGCCAATCTGCCATCCGTCTAAATGTCAGAACAGGAAATTCTCTAATACATTTTGACAACATTAGCCTGAATCTTTTTGCTTTAATTAGTCTCATCGATTCTTTGTGTGACACTGTACATCTTCTATCAAATCTGGATTTATATTTTACAATATAGATAGAACAACTTTTTTCCGCAAACAGCACGAGAATAATGTCTTCTGAAAACATTTTTCATGGCCCTGTTCTTCCTAAATATCAGTTGAAAGTGGGATGGAGAATCAGTGTAAAATATATCAAATACATTTCATTTTGAATGAAACTTAAATAGAAAATGCACACGAATATATCTTTTCTACATGGTGTCAATATATGACTCTCTCTGGACACGCAGATTATCCATATTGGACATCTGCCTTCTACTTGCTTTGCGTTACATTTGTTTCTAAAAACAAAATGAAGAACTGAACGAAATTTTTCTCCGAAAAATAATAATAAATGCAAATAATTTCATTTTTGTTTTAAAAATTGAGCGAATTTCGGAGAAACAATTAACGGGTTTCGAAAAACGAGATGAAAAGGCAAAACTCTGGTTCTCTTTTGAAAACAAAATAGGTAGATATTAAATTTTTCCTTGGAAAATAAGACACTTCAGAAGCAATTCTCCCTTTGTTTTGATACCAGAAAAATGGTAAAACTGAGAGTTTGTCTGTATTAATAAGAATGAGAAAAAATGTGAGGAAAAGCTCGCTGCAATTCAGATGCCTAAAAAAGTTTCGCTTTTATGAACTTGAATCATATTATTATTATTTTACTTCTATATTTTATTTTTCATACAAAAATTAGAGAAATCATTTTTTTTTGTTCTTGTTACGAAAAATTGTATAAGTCTTGAGCCTTGTTTATAAAAACAGAACGAAATAATAAAGAACTTTACACAGTGGAAAATTCTCGTACTTTCTATCCTAAGGTTTAACCAATTCGCTAAACGTGATCAGGCTTATCTACTGATAAATTGCAGTTTAATTTCTAGGTGAAACAATTTTCAGCCTTCTATTTCATCGCAGTAGTTTTATTTCCGAAAATCTATCTAACTCAGATGACAATTCGACCTAGATTCAGATATCGAAACAATAATTAAAAAACTCTCAGTCCATCTCAGGTTAAATATGACTCGAGATTTCGAGTTTATCACTATTACACTGGAGAAATTAATGTTTTAAAAAGCCAAAGTTAGATGATCAGTCAAAGAGATATATAGTGTAAATACGTATATATAGATCTAGGTGAAGTGTGTACAAACTCCATGATTCGATGAACAATTTTGAGATCCTTGGTGGAAACTGGAAGTATTGCTTACAGTTGGGGTAGAATGTAACATCAAAATACACTAACATAGAACCCACTATATGTAGGTTACTGGATCTAGATACAACAATAATATACGCGCAGTACAATTCAAGAAAAACATATTCTTCCAAGCATTTCATTACTATAAATTATTGACAAAGATATTCTTTCTTTCTCCATACATGCTATGTCACATTTTTGAGTGAGATTGTGACGTCTACGAAACTGTTCGAAGCTATTCGTACCCAAATTTTGATACATGTAAACACATTCTTTTATTGTTTTGCTTCTAAAATTAAGGCGTAATTAAAATATAGTCTTTTCTTGTTTTGCTTTGTATACCAACATGTTATATTATTTGTATTGTGTATGATGTAAAATTTCATATATTTCTTATTATACGAGATATTACCTATTGCCAGAATTTTTCATTACCTTTCACTAGCTTTCTTATTATTGATGCTGAAAACTGTTTAGAAACTTCTACTTTGTTAATGATATATCTGTTCAAATCACAAACGACATTATAAAAAATTCATTCTTGTTTGATATCAAATTAAACTAAGCGAAACAAAAGTTTCCTAAATACCCCTCGAAAACTTTTGAACTTGTGCGATATGTTTTAAAGATTGTTTATTTACATTTATCTCCAGTTACTCGAACTATGTTTCAGCACTCGGATCCTTGAAAGTTTTTGAAGAAAATTGTATAATTTCGAATTTTAAATAAACGAAGGTTACTCAAATATGTTATTTAGTTCTAGCGATATTGCTAATTAGAAACAAAATATAAATTGCTTTTAACTAGAGAACAGATTAAATTCTTACCTATAATTATGAAAAGAATATGTGAGATGGTAGGGTCTTTTTGGTTTTACATGTGAAAGAAGCCAACGAATGCTGAATATCAAAACATATACATCAACGACTTCCAGACCACTGAAAAGTTTTATTGAATACAATATTGGGTAAAAAATAGTGTTACGTTGAGAGTCTAGTCTTGTCTCACCATCAGACCTCACTTACATTTGAGAAATTTATTACAAATTAATCGGTGCAAAGAAGGCCAAGTAGAGAAAATCGAGCATGAGGGCGCATATTTATGTTAAAAATTCGTAAAAATTGCTTCTTTGTACTAAAGAGAAAGTATTGTTAAAGGAATATTGTATATATTGTTGAGAAAAGTAACACTTTGGCCTGGAAAAATGATTTCATAATGTGTTTATGTTCACAGTTAAAACGTAGAGTTACTTAGAATTCCAAAAATTCAATTATTAAATAATTTTTCCCAATCAACTCGTACGTTTGATATAGAACATCAATTCATAACATTATTTTAAATCCAATTATAAAATATTACTCACTCATAAGATATAAAAATATACTGACTACATAATTTTGTATGTATGAATAAAATATGTGTTTAGCAATATGTCCACTTGGACCAATTAAACGACTATATTATAGTTCACAATTTTAATACTTACCATGTCATGTAACAGTCATCATATAATAGTTTATTGTAACAATTATAATGATAATAATAATCGTCATCATAATCATTATAATAATCGCTTGTTTTAAGTACATGTATTTTTTTGATGTAAGCTAATCATTCTTCTTTATTCAGAAAATAAGTTTTATTATTTGATTTTGAATTCAATTTCTCAATTAAAAGTCATTAAAGTAGAATCATAGAAGTTAATTATTCCTTTCAGCAGTAGTCTAGAATTTAAGAAGCCATAAGTATAGCTTTAAAATATTGCGTCATATAGTCTTTCCGAAACTTCATCAACCCTGCACAAGTATAGACTTCCCGGAAATTCCATCTATTATCTATCTATTCCTTATCTTTCTTTCCCAGACTTTAAACAAACACGAGCGTCTAGCGAGGCAAGGCCCACGTCTGTACCCGTCCAAGAGCGACCTCCTTCTTCACATGCATCCCTTTACTCACTTCCACCTTCATATGCCTCCCTTCACCCTAATTTATTTTAAATATTTATAAAATTGTATATTTGTATATGTATATAAATATTATAATTGGATAAGCTTTTTCTCGCGTGCAAGATTTCAACGTTTTTTTTCCCTTGAAACTATGAACAATGATATCTAAATATTTCAAATTTACATGCAAATTTTAAGCATTTTCAATACAGACAATTTCATACGTCATAGGTTTGTGCATGTGTCTTAATTATTGACGACCCATAGCGTATTAAATTAATACATATCTTTTTCATTTTGAAGATTGCATTTAAACTTTGATTAACTCTTATCTCATTTATCAAATGCAGTCATATTCTTTTGCTTTTTTAATTCTTAATGGAAGCTAATCAAGTAAAATCATATCATTTCATTATTCATTTCAACATAATGTTAGAACTGCGAAGCCATAACTGCAACTTTTGGATATTGCGTCATACAGCCCTTAAAAATGTATCCTTATATGTCCTTATATATTCTTCCACACCTCCTTATCTTCTGTGATTAGACTTTAAACAAACACATGCGTCTAGCGTCTAGCGAGATAAGACCCAGACAGCCGAAGAGTGGGGGTAGGCGCCAGACGTCTGAGCAAACACCGAGGAGTGGGGGTATGACGGCTGGGGAGCCATAGTTGCCCTTAACTACTCATGCTCACAAAAATGTTCCAACTACATTTTATGAAGATGAGTTCATGAAATATCAATGTCAAAATTTAAAAAATTCGCTCTATTGCCAATTTCGATTTTTGGGTCTTGTAGATTTTTTTCTAGTGTTTTTCTATGTTTAAAAAACCCATACATGCTGACAAAGATGTTTTAATAACATGTTTTGTAGATAAGTTCACAAAATACCAAAATCAAAATTCTAAAAATTGGCTGTATTGCCACTTTCGATGCCTAGGTCTTGGGGATATTTTTCACTAGAAAGTTTTCATTTAGCTTAAATAATTCTCCTCCTATTTGCAAACACGTTGAAAAAAATTCCGAAAAAAATGGTAAATTAAATATTAATTACCTCTTACAAAATGATAGATGAAATGTAAAAAAATTTCAAACTCCATCAAATTTAAAAACTCTGTAAGGAAGGAATTTTTGAATATCTTTTTTTGAGTGCGGGTAACCAAGCTGAATGTCGATTGATTCCAAATTAATTGTAATAAAGATACACTTGTATTCTTTTTCCCAATTATATATACTTGACTTTGAGGTTATGCCTCGTACACGTACACAAGAAAATAAGAAATGCACTAAAAGTCGGATGTCGTACAGTATACAATGTACATGCTGCGGATCGGCAGACCCCGCCCACTGCCGTGCAAGCAATTATAGTAATCTACCGGATATCAACCTAGCGCCTGGTACCGGACATCTATACACTGCCTATAACTAATGGAATCCATTCAATAGCACTTCGAGCTTCCATACAGCCGGCCCGATGGGCGCCAGATAGTCGGGTGGGCAATATTTGTTATCGGCCACAGCCCATAGTTGAGAACCCCGTAACATCGACACACGTCTGGACGGCCCTCCACTTGAATTTTCGAAAGAAAATCAAAGTGAAAGGCCTGTAAGACTAAGTGTCGATTTTACGGTGTTTTGAAACGACGAGTTTGCTGACCATCTGATTCACGCCTTTGTCCCAACTCTCCCCTGTCTCTTTCAAGGCCGCCGGTAATGGCCGGGAAATTGCCGTAAGCCTGTCTGCAAGTGCCGGTCGATTCCTTTCGCCAAGTCACGTACTCCGGGCTCTCCCTTCCTTTCCTAGCGCGCTGTCTCCTTTCCACTAAATTACCCTCCGTCTCTTTCCTTCCTTTTTCCTTCTCGCTCGAGCGTACTGGCCCCGGTGAAAGGGATCTCAACCGGCTGACGCGTAGCCAAAATAAATGTTAAATAAAAAGAGATTTTAAATGATAAAAGTTAAATTTTAAAGACATGAAAGGGTCGGGAAACGTGTGGGAAAAAGGGACCATCCGATTTACTAAATAGAAATTAAGTTTAAATTACCATTTTAAGGTATGGATTAAAAGTTACTTTATTATCTCTCCCCCCCCCCCCACCTCACTTCTGACTACTTGATTTTAATTTTTAAGTCGATATATGAGTGTTTATAATTTTATACACACCCATATATCGACAAACAACTTTAATTTAGCAATCAAACTCTTCCGGAGTTTGACGTTAGTTTTTCACTAATAACTGAGTTAAAATTATAAAAATAAATATTTTTGTTCCAGATTATAAGTTAGGACGATCGTTCAGATTATATGTAAATATTTTTATTAATTATATTATTATTGTAGATTAGTTATAAGGAGAAATAATCGAACGGCCGTTCTAATTGACTTAGCTCAATTCCGTTTTCACAATATTAAAGCTTAATAGATTCTAGGCGTAGGTTTTAAAGTTTATTAATTTTACGTAGATCTAAGTATTTTTGAAATCTAACTAAAAATTTATAATAAATAGGCATTTTCCGGCATAACATGGCCACGGCGCGCGAAGGCTCGGGTAGTGGGCCTGGGCGGCTGTCCCCACCGATTGGCTGCGACTCCGTTGCCGGATTTCAGCCAATCGACGGGCTCGCCACCGCTCCCACCGTCTCGAGACTCCCGTGTCGGGGTCGATGCGAGCCGAGAGTCGCGTAGGATAGTCAGAAAATGTACGAATTTCGAGGAGACAGCAGCATCCGCTCTGCCTTCTCCGACTTGTCATTTTTCATTCTCAAATAAAATCAACACAGTCTGCCAGAACAGCTTGTCTACTTTTATACTCTCCGGAGTGCTGCTAGATCCTGATCAACATCCCCTCCGCACGACTCCCCCGCAGATCAACCGCGTCGGTTTCGCGATTCTGGGATACTTTTTGAATATCATCTTTGCTCACCGCAATTAAATTCACAGTGAATCGGTTCGCTCATACTTCTTCGCCTGGACGCGTCAGTGGAGTTCGTGTTACCTTTGGCTGTGCCGTCGGTCTGCCGTGGTTCGGCCTTTCGGTTCATTCGGACCGGCAAATTTGTCCTTGAAACCAGTGCTTAAGGACTCGTCTCTCCTACCAAGTTCCAGTTCGAGGAAATACGTGTTAATGTTGCGTGTGTTCGACTTATGGGGTTCGACCTTTCGGTCAAGTACCGTTCGTGTTCGTGTTCGTGTGTGTGGTCGACCTACCGTGGCTCGGCCCCGTCGTTAAAGACTTCCGCGTCGCGTGAGGCTGACCTTACCGTGGCTCGGCCCTGTCAGGGAATTGGAGGACAAACTATTCGCGTGAGGCTGACCATATCGTGGCTCGGCCCTTTCAGGGAATTGGAGGGCAAATTGTTCGCGTTAGGCTGACCATATCGTGGCTCGGCCCTGTCAGGGAAGCGAGGGGGTAAACAGTTCGCGTGAGGCTGACTGTACCGCGGCTCGGCCCTGTTTCTCGTTTCATATATTCTTCTCGCGAACGTGAGTGATATTCAATTTGAACTTCTTCGTGTTGGGAGACCGTCCCCATCACTTCCGGTTTCGTTCTTTCTCGTCCATAGTTAATTATTTCCGCGCGAAGGACTAAAGGCCGACAACACCCTTGATGACAGGGGGCCAAGGCCAATCTCGCGGAAATAAGCGGACCCAGGACCACCAGTTGCGACGGGCACACGAGACCCCCGCAGAACGAGCCCGCCGGCTCGCCGTACACAACGACACGCCGAGGCACACTCGCTCTACGTTTACCAGGTTTCGTCCAGGACGCGCGTTATACTTTTCCATCCGTCGAATTGACGCGCCCACGGGCACTCCGGGTAGAACCGAGTGAACCTTTGCCGCCGCCCGACGTCATTTTTAACGCATGTCAGCGGTCCCCCACGTCTTCGGGGTCCTCCCGCTGCACAACGCCTCCCCGGGCCACGTCGCCCGAGGTTCCGGAACCTTCCCCGTCACCTGAGATCCAAGAGGCAGCCGCCGCCTCCACCCCGCTGCCGACGGAACGTGTCGCCACCCCCGCTTCAGCCGACAGCGACGCAATCTCGCTCCTCGCCAACAAAACATTCTCGCCGTCGTTACTCGCGTCCCCTCCGACGAAGCGATTTAAAGGTGCCGACGCCCCTCCCTCTCCGGGTCGGTGAAGCCGCTCGTGGACCGTCCCTTACCTTAGGCCGCCCGTGGGCCACCTCTCTTCCCTGCCTCTCCTTTCTCCTCCCCCCCCCCACAAAGAGCCACAAGTCGACGTTTGCCTGCG
>CAKNXH010058865.1:67288-81116 GCA_932178445.1 Andricus quercusramuli
TAAGAGAGTATATCTCCCCCCCCCCACCAGTCAGCGTAATTTGCCGCAGGGCATGAGCGGGCTAGACAGCTACTTGTCCGCCTCATCGCCACGTATTTCAGCGCCTCGACCACCCCCACGCAACTAGACGGGAAAATCGGTTTTTTATAGTAGAACTTTTTTCATTAGCATAATTCAGAGTTGATGCAACAATATAAAAGATTCCTTGGCTCGAAAAGAATCGATTGACCTATAATTTTAATGCATTTTATCAAATTGTAGGGAAGTTATGGTAATTTATATATTTTGAAAATCGGTTTTTTATAGTGAAACTTTTTTCGTTAGCATAATTCAGAGTTGATGTAACAATATAAAAGATTCCTTGGTTCGAAACGAATCGATTGACCTATAATTTTAATGCATTTTATCAAATTGTAGGGAAGTTATTGTAATTTATATATTTTTAAAATCGATTTTTATAGTAAAAATTCTCTCATTCTTATCATTTGAAGCTGATGCAAGAACAGAAAAGATGTGTTGATTCGAGACGAATCGATTGACCTATAATATTAATACATTTTATTGAAGAGTATGGAAATTATGAAATTGCATAATATTTGAAAACACGGTTTTTCATAGTAAAACTTTTTCAGTAACGTAATGCAAAATCGATGCAAGAACGGAAAAAATCTCTTGATTCGAGGCAAATCGATTGATCTATAATAATAATAATAATAATAATAATAATAATAATACACTTTATTGTTGATTAGGGAAGTTCTGCTCATTCATAATATCTGAATCATCAGTTTCACACAGAAATACTTTTTCATCGACGTAATTTAAAGTTGATGCAGGAATAGAAAATAATTTTTGATCATAAATTTTCAAATAGAGTAATATTATGACAATTTTTGTGAAGAAATCATAAAGCTGGGAAAGGGATAGGGTGCGACAGAACTTTTCCTTTCCCTTTTCCAGCTCAAAAAATTATTCTTTTGAACGCAAGATTTGATTTGTCTGATTTGACTTTGTATTTAAAACATTTTTTTTTATTATTTTGTAATTTTTCATTTTTGGTAAATTTCTATTTTTAAATTGAGCAAAATGAAGACTTTGGTTTTTCTATTATTGAAAAAAATAACTAATGCTCCCTCTATGAGGAAGCAAATACATTTGCTAACGGGAAGCAAAGTGCTCGTGAAATGAGCACCATATAATTATAAATACAAACAAAGTGGAAACACTCGAAATCGAATTCACAGCTAGTTTTATATTATTATACAAGTTGTTCAATAGGATGGGCCTAAAAAAATAAATTTCTAATACCAAAAAATTTGTAGTTCTTACTTGTAATCTGTATTATCTTCAGTGATGGTAACTATTGATCATTGGAGAAATCCTTCACACACCGTGAAATTGGAATTCTATAATATCGATCAAAGGTATCTCCTTTAATACAGATAATGTTAACGTCCTTTCAGACCAGATGGAGCTATAAGTTAAATATTTTTAAAATTAAATTTTTCTTCGAAAAAAAGATCTACTCCTCTTCCCTCTAGTCCCTCTTCCGAATACGCTTTATTTGCAAGGTGTTATGTTAGATAAATGTTTTTACTAGTAATCTGTATTATCTTCAGAGATGGTAACTATCGATCATTAGAGAAATCCTTAGTTCTTTATGAGCTGAATATACTGTATTTAAAAAAATAATTGATTAATATCTTTTACCTCCTCAAGCATGTTGAAAGTGAAAAAAATAGAGTTTAAGAGTAAAACATGTTTAAAAAATGAATTCTTACAGTCACAAATTGTTCTCGTATAGGTATAGCTATGCGTGAAAAATTTATGGAAGAACCTATTTGATATTAAAAACATGTGCAAAATAAAATTTCAAAATAGGACAAAAATTTGTTTTTTAATTTTATTTTTATTGAATTCCACGCACAAAATTACTTCAAGAATAAATAAGAAGTAAATCATTTATTGATCATTAGCCGTGATGTAACCGTCTGTTTTTCAGCAATAAAATACAACTTTTTTCAGGATGTTTCATGCGCGGAATTAAAAAAACATAAAATTCAAATTAAAAAAAAATGTTCATCATTTTTTAATCTTTCATAAATAAACTATAAATTCATGTTTTCATATATTGCGAGAATTGAATGACATAATTATTCTTCAAATGGAATAGTAGAATTTTCAACCAAAAAGATGAATCTTCAACCAACAGGATTGATTTCCAACGACGAAAAAGACTAACTTTCAATAAAATACACAAATTTTGAACGAAATAGTTGACTTTTAAACTTAGAAAGGTCACATTTTCAAATAAAAAAGATAAACTCTCAACCGAAAAAGCAATTTTTTAAATGAATACCGCTGTTTTAGCAACATAGTTACAATATTTACCTGAGTTATAAATTGTTGGTCGAAATAATTATTCTTTGACTGAAATAATAGAATTTCGATTCAAAAAGATGAATTTTCAACCCAAAATGGAGTAAATAAAGGTCAGAAATTCGAGGTGTCACGGCGAGGGGGGACTCATTCTAAATGTAATTACTACTTTTCTTGTTGGGACTAGAGAAAATGTTTTCAATATATCAGGGATCCGACCGGAACGAAACAAAATACTTTCGTGATTTTCGTTCTGTTTCCATACTGCCAAAACGTAACTATATTCACTCGGCTTAGGTTACGTTATTCAAAATACCGAAATTGTAACGAAATTTTTTAATCATGCGTATTTTGAAAAAAATAGTTCATTCGAATCCTTGTGCACCTGATGTAAATATTAAAAGGCAGACAGGTAAAATATCAAGTTATAACAATTTCGTTTTTAATTTTGTTCCAATCTGTCAAAACGTTACGAAAAGTAAACAAAAGATTCGGTACTTTTTGGATAACGTAACGTAACGAAACGATAGTTTTGGATGGATCCCTGCAATAAATAACAGTCGGTAAACAGAATACAAATATACATATGCAATTTTAAACATTGTTTTACATACATAAATAATATAAATAGCGTACCTCTTAGGGCTCGTCCATAAACTACGTAGCCCGTTTTGAGTCATTTTTTGAGTCCCCCTCCCCTCTCGTTGATTGCCGTTGTTCTTTCGCCCCCCCCCCCCTAAAATCTTCGTAGGTTTTTCATTATATACTCCCCCTTCTAAATAGATATTTTGCGGAAGAAGGTGTTATTTTATCGTATATATTTACTTTACGTTCAACACAAATCCATATAATTTAATGATAAAAACTGAGTGCCAATTGTGAATACATTATATAATTTATTTTCTTGTTTAAATATATATCTATTTTTATAAATTATTTTATAAGAACTAAACTTTTTTCTGAATTGACCATTCGATACTAGCTAAACTAGCTATGCCGCGCAGTGGATCTTTTTTGAAATTCTGTCTCAAAATCGTAAAAAGAGGAATATTTTGTTTTCACTGCAGAAAAAACCTTTCCGAATTCAGAAAGTCAGAAAAAAAATTTGTGACCTTGAAAATCTGTGTTGATGATGGAATTTTTGGCAAACAAAATCGTTTATTGAATACCAAAAACGCTTAGATCTTATATTTTATGTGCTACACATGCTTTTATATAGATTTTTGCATTCTCAATCCGAATCTGACATGTAAATCGTTTTAAGACAAACTCCAAAATGGCGGAGCTAATATGGCACACTAAAATTGTAAAACGAAACCGATTTAATTAAAATTTGCTACAAGGTGATTCTTCAGGTCGCTGATTACAAATCCAAGGTCAAAATTAAAAAATTAAAAATGGCGGATCCAATATGGCGGACCAAAATTGTAGAAGGAAACCAATTTGACTAAAATTTTTTACAAGGTGGGTTTCTCTGGTTGCTGATTTCAAATGCAGGGTCAAATTTGAAAAATTCGAAATGGGTGAACCAATATGGTGGACCAAAATTATAAAAGGAAACCGATTTGACTAAAATTTTTCTACAAGGGGGTTTTTCAGGTCGCTCATTTCAAATCCAGGGTCAAAATTGAACAATTCAAAATGGCGGATCCAATATGGTGGACCAAAATTATAGAACAAAATTTATTTGACTTTAAATATCCTATCGAAGGGTTTGCAGGTGGCTGGTTTGAAATCCAAAGTCAAAATTCCAGAATTAAAAAAAACGTCAAATCTGTTTTTTTTGCACACTCTTGGTCCACCATTTTGAATTTGTCAATTTTGACCCCGGATTTGAAATCAGCGACCAGAATAACCTCCTTGTAGCAAATTTCAGTCAAATCGGTTTCCTTTTACAATTTTGGGCCGCCATATTGGATCCGCCATTTTTAATTCTTTAATTTTGACCTTGAATTTGTAATCAGCGACCTGAAAAATCACCTTGTAGCAAATTTTAGTCAAATCGCTTTCGTTTTATAATGTTAGTCTGCCATTTTGGCACCGCCATTTTGGATTTTGTCATACAACGATTTACATGTCAGATTCGGATTGGGCATGCAAAAATCTATATAAAAACATGTACAGCACATAAAATGTAAGATCTAAGCGTTTTTGGTATCCCTGGCGGACCGAACGAACGGAGCGGATACGCTACAGCGTATCCTTATAGTATCCACATCGTATCCTCTCCGTATCATGAAAGAAAAACTCATTAAAAAAGGAAGATGAACATTTCACTTATTGAAATTCGGATTCTACGTGAAATTTTGCGTTAAACGGTCATGGAGTAATCGCAATAGCTTTTCTTGCAACATTAAAAACTTTCAAAAAATATAATACTTATCGATAACGTGGGCTGAAGGTGACTTCAAACGCATCGTCGACGGATAAAGTCTATGAACTGCTACTGAATGACGATACGTTTGAAGTCGCCTTCAGCGCACGTCATCGATAAGTATTATATTTATTAAAAGTTTTTAATGTTGCAAGAAAAACTATTGCGATTACTCTGTGACCTTTTAACTCAAAATTTCACGTAGAATCCGAATTTCAACAAGTGAAATGTTAATCTTTCTTTTTTAATGAGTTTTTCTTGCATGATACGGAGAGGATACGATGTGGATACTATAAGGATACGCTGTAGCGTATCCGCTCCGTTCGTTCGGTCCGCCAGGGATTCAATAAACAATTTTTTTGCCAAAAATTCCATCTTCAACACAGATTTTCAAGGTGACAATTTTTTTTCTGACTTTCTCTATAATTTGTCCATATTCGGAAAGGTTCTTTCTTCAATTAAAGAAAAAATATCCCTCTAGGTCATTCCGATCCAAAGTTCTACGATTTTGAGACAGAATTTCAAAAAAGGTCCATTGTGCTACGTAGCTAGGGTTAAAAGCCCCCCTCCCCCCTCGTAGATTAGCATAGTATTTTCACTACCCCCCCCCCCCTTCCCTTCTAGTTGCTACGTAGTTTATGAACGAGTTCTTAAGGAATTGATGGCTTCCTGATACACTCCCTTCGACTGCAGAAAATCCGCTAATTCATCGGGAGTTTCACAAGAATCCTAAAGAAACAAATTTTCCAATTGAAAATTGATACTTATGGTACATTTTATGAAAAAATAGTCTACACTTTGTAGACAGCTTATACTTTTAAAACACATTTTAGATGGGACTCAGGCCTGGCGAGAGGAGTGGGGAGGGGGGGGGGGGTAACTAGGAGACTTTCCCCGGGCCCGGAGTTTTCATCAGTCTGAATTATAAATTTTCAAAAGTACATATAGTGGCCCATCATCGCCCCCCCCCCCACCCGGACCTGAGTTTTACTCTCGACGGGCCTGATGGGACGCGTCCGGATTCGGAACTCCGAAAACTCAGAAACGCAAGAAGTCTCATAATTCCTCAAATAAAATCTAAAAACTGGGTCCTTTTCTTTTAGGCCCGCACATGCCCATAGGTTTAATAATAATAATTGATAGATACTTACCCTGAGGCAATCTGGTCTCTTAAAATGAACCAGTGAAATCTCACTGATATCCAATGAAATCTCACTGGTTGAAATAGCCAGAAGTGTGTCACGGACAATCAGTGAGAATTCGCTGGTTCATTCAGTGGAGTTCCGGCACTGGTTTAATTAGTGAGGTTCACTGGTGCCTCAGTAACAGTAGTCATCTGGTTGTACGTCTTCTCATCTGTCAGCTGTTTAGGTATGGCACTTATCATTCATCGAAATTATTGTGGTAGCAGTTGCAAAATAGTTATTTGTAATACTAACCATCGACTCATGCTTCGAACCGCAGGCGAATGATGCAATCACACGAGTTACTAATCACCTAGGCGCACGTGTATCACACGCTATTTTTTGCAACGCCCGTCCGAAAAAGTTGTTAGAAGGTAGTAACGAAAAATACTAATTTTATATTGCGTAGAGTGAAGTAAAGGAATGATAAAAAATTTTTTTAATGTCTGAAAAAAATTTTGAAAAAAAAATTTTTGAAAAAAAATGTTCTAAAAAAAAATTTTGTGGAAAAAAATTTGGTGAAAAAAAATGTTGAGAAAAAAAATTTTTGAGAAAAAAAATTTTGAAAAAAATTTTTTGGAAAAAAATGTTGGCGTTTATGCTTTTTTGCCCCCGGGGGAGGAGGATTAAATTTAATTAAATTAAATTAATTAAATTTAATTTAAATAAACATTTAAAACATTTGTTCAAGTTGAATGTAAAATTATTTCAAGAAGATACCAACACCAGTGTTTAAAGTTACCTTTGCCAGTGTCCAAAGTATCTCATCTTGAATGTGCACATGCGCAGCTTTTTCACCAGTGTCTAAAGTAAGCCATATTCAAACTGCGCATGCGCGAAAATTGTTTCACGCACAGTCGGCTCAAATAAGGTACTTTAGGCACCATCTACATGCATGCAAACGTCAACTTTAGAGGTGGGTGTTGCAAAAATATATTTTGGAAACCGCACTTTACTCTCACAACAATAAATGAATGCCGGGCTGCAATATAATGGGATATACATGATATGTTGGGTCTAATTGTAGGAAGGCCCCTCGTTATGTCAACGTGTCGCGCCACTCAAAGTCAAACCCAAGTAGCCAGGGGCCTTCTCACATTCAAGCGAAAAATATTATATCCCTGCGTATTGCAGCCAGGTGCCAAATATTTATAAAACAAACACTAGTACACAATAAAGTTCGTTTTCACTCGAGAAATGCCAAGACCTGACCGACGACGCGCGCGTACCAGACGACTGGAGGTTCATGTCTTGCCCGCGTGCAGCGCTATATCACTGGTTCAATCTATCATTTGGCGTCACTGGTAGAATCAGTAGCACTATTTTAGTTGAATCACTTATTGGTTCATCCAGTCAAAGTGGGAAAATCACTGGTTCACCAGTGGTAATTCAAAATACTGATTCAACCAGTGACAATTTCACTGATTCAATTTAAGAGAGTGATGTACTTATCGATTCACGAAACACAAAAAAACTGTCACTTTTCAAAATGCACATCTTAATGAGTTGTCTACTATCACGAAAATTGGAATGAAAATGGAAAAGTACACCGAAAGGACGCTGTACTGCCTGCTGTCTGCTGCTCGTCCCTCACCCCACACCACCATGCTTCTATCACACTGCACTTTCGTTGCAGTCACCTCACGCTCGTTGGAGTAATACGCATGGTCACTCCAATTTGTGATCAAAAGAGTATCTCCAAGACTTGGAGTTAACTGATTTTGACTACAATTTGGAGCGAAAACATAACTCCGATGGAGGGAGTCAAGCTTCTGGCGCGAACGGACAGACTTCATGACTCCAACGGAGTTGATATAGCTGTCGCTCCAGAGTTGGAGTTACATTTTCGCTCCACGAAATTTAGAGAGTAGAGATTGTGAAGGCCCCTCATTGGCCAAAACTGTTTCACTCTTCTACTAATTTACCTCCATAGGAATGCGCCCTAAATAACCAAAAATAGGATCAAACATACCCGGTAAGAAGTCTTGCATTAAAAAGTATTCGAAAATTTTCTGTAATGGTCAGGTGACAATTATTCAATGTTTTCGATACTGTTTGAGTCTTTGAGTTTTGAATCACTATAGAAGAAGAAGTTTTTTCCTGAACTAAATCCCTTTCTGTGCCTAGTGGCGACAATATTCTTCTGAATACTTTTGAATACCCCGGATCGACCATGAAATAAAACATGTTTAATCCCTTTTAAATTTGCATATTCCACAGTTATTATTTATTTACACTGTTTATTATTTTTCGAATAATAATGAGGTTAAAAGCATTAAAAAATACAATATTTGTCATTTTACGTTTTCATGATTGATCACTGCGCAGGTAGCTGTGATGAAAACCATTTCTTTTTAATTTGTAGATCATGATTTTATATTTTTTTAATTGACCATATTTGAATGAAGCGATAGTCTTGTGATTTAGTGATGTATTAATTGTTATGTACAATCCTATAATATTTTGCAAATATTATGTTTTTGAAGCGCCTTTTTGAAACGGCATTCCTAGGTATTGAATGCAAGTCTTAGTGCCGGATTACTTTTTGTTTTGCCGTACGAAAAGATGATATCATTTCTTTGAGTTCGAGAACACGTTCTCTAAACATAATCAATTTCTCCTGTCATCGTGTACAAAAAATGACATATTTTGTTCTTTCAAAAAAGAAGGTTTAAAGTTTATTCATAGACTTACAAAGAAAAATGTACTAAAACCAGATTTCCTTTAAGATATAGCACTTAACGCATTATCGTTATCGCTTGATTCATTGGTTCAAGAGCCTTGATTGTCGATTCCGTTGATAGTTGATAACTGGTGTAATCATTGCCACTAAAATCTCAGCAGCTACTATTGCCAGTGGAACTGTACAGAGATACACTTGCGTCGAGGTTGCTTAATCCTTTGTGTTGTTACTCAAATCATAATAAAATTATTAAGCAAATCATTAAGTGATTTATTATTTGGGTACTTTTTTCAGTAAAGAAATTGTATATCATTATCTCTAATAAAAACTGCTGGAACTGTGTACAGTGGGGCAACACATCCAGGTGGCGACTTTCGAATATTTCCTGTACTTATTTGGTGTGTGAAACTCCGTTGATTGTATACCTGTCTCAACTATTAGTGTGAAAAAAAGCGAAATTATAACAATCTTATTCTTTTATCGTAAACAGTGTATGGCCACCTAATGCATGAAAGTTATCAAATAATAAAGGTAAGCGTTGTAAACAAATTGTCTGAGTAAATTCCTAACTTGATATTTTTGGAATTCAAAAATTTTTCTACCAAAAACTTAATATGTATCACATCCTTAGTAATCCCGACTGAAAAATATCGTTCCTTGGAAATATTTAATAATTCTAAATGTTCCTTCTCTAGAATTATCCTCCATATTAAATGACAGATGTTTTGAGAAATCAGTATATAAATACATTAGCAGAGGTCTTGCAATTAGTTTTTAAACGGGAGCAGTGTCGATAAGTAGGATTATAGTTCAACGAACCTCATGGCTATTTTTCGCGAATACTATTTTTTTAACGCGAGAAAACGAAGCATAAAATATTTCAGTTCACTCTGCTAACATCTATATACTTTCATATGCCTGAAACCATTTGTAAGTATTTATTCATTTTACAAACCAATTATATATTCAATATATAATTATATATCCCAGCGGAGGGAAAGGAGAAGATCTTTTTTTCTGAATAAAATTAATTTAATAAAGAATTGCATAATACATGTAGAGGAAAGTTGCTTAAGACGAGCCCCCTCCTAAGACGGGTCAACCTTAATATTTTTGTACGAAAACATTATAGTCATCACTAACCTACGCGAATACGTGCTCAGCATACTTCCAGTTATTTTGAAAGTGTTTTTTTCTACACTCAAAGTAAATTAACAAAAACAGAAAGATAAAATTATTTTCGTACGTTAGGGAACGAACTTTTACCTGTTTTAGAAGTTGTGATTTAATAACTTCTAATGATTTGAAGGAGTAAGTTATTTTTTTGTTTGATAGATAATTCTGTAAACTTCGCAATTGGTACTTACGTTTTATTAATTTTTATGCTGTTTAATATAAATATTTAAATAATGGTGATCTTGCGCAATTCCTAAGACGAGCCCCTGTTAGGCTAGAAAAATATATGTAAAAGCGAAATCTGCTTTATTTGTGAGTTTCAGATGGTAATGACCTTTATTCCTTTATTGCTTTTACATTATGAATAAGAAAATAGTTGAAATATGTTGCTTTTTCGATTTATATTAGTAAATTCTGGATCTGAGATGAATAATATTTGAAATTTTATAACTTTTCATAAATATTTAGTCCTTGAACTTTTGTTACACTTATTTTCTGCTAGACCTTATTAATTATCGCCTTTGCTTCTGAAGTTCCTCAAAATCGAAAATTTTCGGGAACTATGGAAGGGGGCTCGTATTAGGCAAATTTCCCCTATTTATTCGAGAAAAATAAATCGTGTATTGATAAAAATAGTCTAAAACTAGATTAATAGTCCAAACGCTATACTGACCTAGTTCAAAATGTTGCTCAAACTGTTACAAAACCATAACATTCAGAGGTGGTTTTTCTAGAAATAAAAGGTCTTTATACTTCCTCCATATTTGTGTACAGACCTTCCAAAGTTAAACGTCGAAGCATCGGCAACTGTAATTTGGTGATTGTGAATTCTTTTTTGCTAAAGCTCCTTCGGCTTTAATGAACACATTCTCATAATGCATTTCGAGCTTTGCACTCGATTTTGTTCAAAAAGCGAACTTTCCTATAGTATGCAACACTATTATATCTAATGTATATAACATTCATTTCTGTAACTTGGTCTGGGATATTTCTGGGATCATTCAGATATTGCCAAATAAAGTACAAATTTTATTCATTATTTTGCAATAAATTTCATTCTCAATTACCCTGAAAAATGTATCATTTCAATGCATTGGTATTGAAAGAGACGTATTTTTATTGTCTTGCTTTACTAACTAAAGAAAAGTGTGCATCATGATAAAAACCAATTTTGTTATCATAAATTTTATTGCAACTTGCGTAGTTTTCCATAAATTTAATTTTTTTATTTTCATTGTTATTTTTTACGATTTGAAAAATAAATACGCATCCTAGCGTAAAGTGGTTCTAAGAAAATTTGTAGATATACAGTGCAACCTCTGAATGACCCATCTACGAATAAGACCGCTTCTCCTAATCTTCGTTCGAAAGTTGCCCCCACTAACTCGCGCATCATAGAATCGGGGGCGAACCTTCGAATAAGACCGTGCGTGGAAATTACGTTTTAATCTTAACTTATGCTTTGAATAATAGTATAGTAATGAAAATTTCAATTGAATGTAATCTCGTTAATCTATTGTTAATATTTATTAATATGTATACATTTTTTATACAAATATATTAATGAAAATGTTTAATTATTTCAAAAAAGGTAACACAAAGTAACATATCCGTCATCTTTAATCTACAAAGAATTAAGAACATTTGAAAAAATAGTCAAAAGAGATTACAAAAGAATATTATGTGAGGTTCCGTTTTTGTGTTTACTGTAAAATCTAATTTTTACTAATATCATACACAAGATGTTATAAAGGAACAATAATTCACATGTACTTACCAGGTATTACACGACTTCAACACTGAAAAACTGGATTAGAACTATGCAATCGATGTTAGGTTGCCACACTTTGCACATGAAATTCATCGAGTGCAAGTGGTCCTATTCAGAGGTTGAGCCGAGAATTTTTCGTGGCGATTTCCGACCATCTTTTAAATTTATTTGTTACGATTAAAACAAAAACAACGCATCCTATCAAAAAGTGATTTATAACAAATTTGTAGTTCCTTTTTGGGTGCACAAATTTTGTCTATTTTTTTCGTAGCTTGTGTTATTTGTCTAAAAATTTGATTTTTCTATCTTGAATGGTGTTTCATACGAATAAAACAAAAACGACACATCCTATCAAAGAGTATTTAATGAAAAAATTTGTAAATGTTTTCTATATGCACGATTTTTGTCTTCTCATCTTTTTTCGTAACTTGCATACTTTGAACGCAAAATGTAATTTTGACATTCTCATTCATGAGAGTGTAATGTAATCGTCCAAATTTTCGATCTCTGGTTTTTAACGGATCTTTACGTTCCGGCACTCACAGAGTTCGAGAATCATACAATTTTCTTGGTTTCTGTCTGTATGTCTGTCCGTATGCCTGTCTGTATGTCTGTCTGTACGGTTACCTGAATTGTGTAGCCACGCTAACTTTTGAAGGATTTGTCCAATCGAGTCAGCCTTTGATAACATTTTTAAGGGTCCTCAAATAAAGATTAGGTTCGTTAACCAGATATTTCTACCAAAATAAAAAAATTTGGAGCATTTCAAAATTTGAAAATTTTTTTTTCAAGTTTCAAACATTTCTGTGAAAGTTTCTTACAGATGGGTGAAAGACTTGAAAATTATCTACATGAAATGTTTGATTTCGATGAAAATTGGAAAAGATGTATATACTTTTCAAAATTTTGAAAACTTCCAAACAGTAGAAATGTTTTTTTCTGATAGCTTAAAGAATTTCAATCAAAATTTTTACTTGTTTTTACATGGTTTTATTTTTCAAAAGCAATCGCCTGTATAACCTAGCTGCTGAGCGCGAAGCGCGAGTATCGCAATGAGAATGTAATCGTCAAGCCCGTAGGTGTTTTGAGAACCCTCTTCATAGTCAAATTAAGGAAAAACATGTTCATCTTCACTTTATGATTGTAGTTTATGAGGGATTTGAATCACAGTTTTTGCTTTGCGCTCTCAAACTGGGTGCATTTTCACGGCAGCTGAGAATAAAAATTAGTGTGCGAAGTAAGGAGAAAATATTAAAGTCATGATGAAAAATAAAATTTGTATATTATTCTGCAATGACTGAAGAAGCAGTACCAGATCGAGGTATAGAAATAAATATATTGTACATTAGATACAATAGTGTTGAACATAATGTAGAAAACTTCACATTTTGGACAAAATGGAGTGCGAAGCACGAGATACGTGATAAAAATGTGTTCGTTAAAGCCAAAGGAGACTTAACAAAAGAGAATTCACAACCATGAAATTACAGTTGTTGACGCTTTGACCTTCAATTTTAAAAGGTCTGTGCACAAATGTGTGGGAAATATAAAGACCGCGCATATTTTTTATTATTTTTTTGTGCGATAAAAATTTGAATTTTTGATTTTTCGAAAAAATTCAAAAAGTTGTTATAACAATATTTTAGGGTGTTTGAAAAGCAACGTTTGTATCTGTTGTTCATTCTACTGTTGTTTTTCTCGATGTGATTTTGTACGTTCCGCGGTACTGTGTACTGAATTTTTTGTATTATCCTTAATAGAATCTATTTGTTTTATTTTGTCCCAATTTTCTTGCAATTGTCGTTCATTCTCCTGTTATGTCTCCCTAAGTATAAATTTTTAATAATTAATCCTGTGGGTATTTTGAAACCTAAATGAGAAGAAACGCATTGAAAAATTGAAAAAACCCACTTCCGTCTTTCTTTGTAGACATTGAACCGCTGTTTTTTTGGTCCTCTTTGTTCAAAATCGTCCTTCAGCTTCTCTCGGCGGATTCTCGCACGTTTAGCGTCATTGTTTGTTGCAGCCTGAGTATTATAGTAGTAAGGCGCCAGTATGGGCAGACACCCCCTCCACTACTCATTAACCCCCGTCACCACACTATGGCGCCGACCGTCCTCGCCCAGGCCCCTAGTGGAAAAATATTCTGGCAGTCTGATGTCTGATCTGGCCCAGATCTGGCGTTATCTAGACCGTCTAGTCATGACAGTCTAGTTCTGCCCAGATCTGGGACTGGTCAGCAATCCATAACACAAAAATTT
>CAKNXH010058866.1:0-14110 GCA_932178445.1 Andricus quercusramuli
CCCGATTCGGGTAGTGTTTCTAGGTGGATAAATACTACCAGTGTGGGCCCACCACACCCACGACGGGTCAACAACACGCAGTATTCCCGAACGGTCACCCATCCAAGTACTAACCGCGCCCAACACTGCTTAACTTCAGTGATCTAACGGGAACTGGTGTTTTCAGCGTGGTATCGCCGTTGACGGAATAGGCCTATAGGGGAGACAAAAATAAAAAACGCACCAAAAACTCTACCTCAGGGGTGATGTGGAAATGAGATCCCAGTGCTTGTACGTGCACTTTAAAAAAATATTAATAATGACTTTCCAAACTGATGTAATCCCAAAAAAATGTATTGGTCCTAAAAGGAAATTTTTTGCTCTACAAATTTTCTCCTATGCATTTTTGTCTAAAAACTACCCGTTTATGAGTCATGGGCCAAAAACTAAGAGCGCGAGTACATTTCGCGCAACACGCCACAACACCCCCAAATCCTAGAGCTGATTACGCATCACCTATGGCCTGTACAGCAAAAGTATATAGGACCTTTTTTATTGCAAATTCTACGATAAATATTTTCACCTCCATTCATTTTTGTTCTCCGAGGCACCCTTTCGTATAAAATAGCCAAAAACCAGCGCTACTACCCGTATAAGGGATGTTTTTCGAGGCTGGGGGTGTATGCGACGCCGATCTGATGGGGAACTTTTTGGTATTTACTTCTAATGCCTTCAGGGACGTGATTGTGAAGAAAAAAAAAACTTCATCATTTTTTCTGGAAAAAAGTCTAATTTCCCCGGACACCGCTCAAGTCGAATACGCCACCTGGTAATAAAATTTCGAACATTTCGAGACGGGTCACTTTCTACCTGTAAACATGTTAGAGATACCCGTATAAGACATACATTTAAAAATGATAAGATTTTTTCTATTATTTCGCGTAATTCTAATGTTTTTTGCGTTTTGAATCAAGCTACTATAATTAAGGATTTTTTCTGTGTTTTTGGCTGTAATAGTATGGTCCAACAAGACCTTACTGTAAGATTTCACAAATTTCCTTTAGAAGGAGAAAATTTTGTGGATATTTCTTCAACAATAGAAATTTTACAGAAAGTGAATAGAAAAAAAAGCTTGGGAAATATTCCTAACGATGGGAAAGAAAGTCACCCCTCATTTGCAAGTTTGTTCCTTGCATTTTCAAAAGGACGATTACACGGAGAGAAAAAGAACGCGGAACTAGTGTTGCCGAGCCATGCGAACTTAACGTGAGTTACGCTAAGCCAACGCGGCTGTAGAACACTGCTGTTTTAGCAGGACTTTTCTGCTACGTTAGCAGACGCTTTCCAATGCCACACGAACCGGCTGCGATGTTCTGCCGGCGTGCGTGTTGCGTCGTGTTTTGATTATTCGCGAAGTGTTTATTATTTTATAATATAAAATATAAGCTATAGACTAAAAAGTAACCGGAAGAATGGACGATTTTGTACGTCATGTATTAGATGATTGGAGGTTAGACAACTTTATAGAACGAGTTCAAAGTATTATACCTGGAATCATAACCTGCAAATTCCTAACCCATACGTTATACCAGATATTTGCTATTCTTATAATTTGGAAATAAAATTACAAAAGCTATATGGGGCCGTATATAAATCTCGTGAAGCGTTTTTGTTTTGTTTATATCGTATCATTTTAGTTGAAAATTCATCTTTTAGGTTGGTTTAGGAAGATTAGTCGTTTTAATTAAAAATTAATTTTTTTGGTTGAACATTCCTTTTTTGACTAAACATTTAATTATTCAATTTTGGGTAGAAAATTTATATTTTTCAGTTGAAAAATCGTCTTTTTTGGTAGAAATTAGTCTTCTTGGTTGAAAATTCATCTTTTTGATCTACAATTCAATTATTCTAGTTGAAGCTTCATCATTTCACTTAAAAATTGATCTTTCGGATTATTGTTGAAAGTGATTTTTTTAGCGGAAAATTTAACTTATTTCAATTGAAAATTCTATAGATGTAGTTGAAAATCCATCTGTTTGGTTAAACATTAATTTATTTAACTTGAAATTGAATTATTTGGTTTTAATCTTCAAATTGAAGTAGAAAATTAAGTTTTAAGTTAAATTTATATTTACTGGTTGAAAATTCTACTGTTTAGCAAATAATTGGTCTTTTTAGCTTCAAAACTCAACAATTTGGTTGAAAAATAACCTATGTTGCTGAAAAATCGTCTGTTTTAAATGAATTTCACTGTTTTTCATATTAAATTAAAATATTTTTTGGTTACTCTATCAACTATTACATTTTTTTAATAACAATTAATGTTTTTTAATTCGAAAAATTCGACCATTTTGTTAAACTATTTTACTATTTTTTAAAGCTTGAGCAGTTTCGAGTGCTTCTAAATCAACAATCATTACAAGAAGCCTCATTTGCATTCCTCTGAACAAAAAATTTCATTTTTTACTGAGTAATACCACTTTTTAAAGGAATTCAAATTTGTAATTATAAGTTTAGATTCAGAAATTTTCAATTTGAAAGTTTTTTATTCATGTACCAGAAAAAAATAATTTCTTCTTACTTATTTTGAAATATAAAGTACGTACAGTCAATCTCAAATTCACAAAACATTTGCAATTATTAATAAAATCGATCATTGAGAATAGAACCACTTTCAATTTCTATGGAGTTCAACGGAGATATCTACTTTAGAAAATAATGGTCCCTGTTCAAATTTCTACATTTTATGATTAAAAATTCCCTTCAGAAATCACACAATTATTATTGTTTTAAACAATTCCTTTTTGAAATATTTTCAATTTTAATAAAGGCCAAGCAAAGAAACTTATCAAGAATTTAAAAAAAAATTACACTATCATTGCGATTGAATAAAAATTGCATGTTTTTTTGAGACGAAGGTAAAAACAAAAAGATCGAGTACATTTTGTTCAATAAATATCTTTTAAAAATTATATTTTTCAACTAAACTTCACTACATTCCTTTCCAACATCGGGTACAATTGAAACTTACTAGATTTTCGTTGATTTTTTAATTGGAATATCATCTAACATTACGGAACATTTGAGAGTGTACGTGCGCTTCAAATGCTCATTTCTACAGCCATGCTAAAACTGCAGGTTTCGTGTATGCTGTAGTAGCGGTAATCTGCTGGCTGGGCGATTCATGCTATAATGGCAGGACTTTTCAGCGACGGCGGCCGGACTTTCTTCTCCGTGTATATATTACCGCAGGTAAGTAAATTTAAACGAAAATTGTAATTATAATTTATTTGAGGTTCCGTTTGACAGCTTCGATCGGCTTTGAAAGGGATTGGAATTTTATTATTTTTCCTACTTAATCAAGGATTCTAGAACAAAAGACAGAAACGGCATTTTTAATTATTCAAAATATTCAATGCTTTTTCATGCCAGCCTTTTTATCGCGTTGTTCATTGAAAAGCAATTTGCAATGTGCATGCAAGAAATCTTATCTTTTTACTTGACAGCTAACCTCAAATTCTGAAAGATTTATTTGCGATTTAATTTCAACCCATTAGTTATATAACTTCTGATTAGCAGTTAAATCTTATAATGTGTATTCTAAGGACAAAAAAAAATAATTCAAGATCATTTATATTATAATATGTACGACGTACATTGCACATAAACAAACCCACGTCGTATTGAAATGAGCAACTCACTTGCTACAATAAATTAAAACTACAACGATGTGCTTGCACTGTTCACTTGGACCAGCTTTGCAACTTCATTCCATTTTTAATATTTTGCCATTCAAAATAATTTCACCTTTTATTTCGTGAGGATTGTTTTTTAAACCCGAGGTTTGCATACAATATGCTATAAGAACAAACAAATCGGTTACCGACTTTTTCTCACAATAAATAATATGTCACAAAGACACAAATTTCGAGACACAAATTTCGCCAAGGGAGAGCTTCATTTTTTTAATTATTAGAGGTTTTGTTCACACATAACACTATGTTGATATTCAAACCGACCCGTCTACCTTCGCCATCTTGCGATCGCAGCGCCATGAGTTCGGTTCCCAATAGTCATTTAGAATTCTCGCCAATCCCGCTCACAGATATTACTACTTACGCATTCTTATTGAAGTATATTAGAATTTCGTACATCTCTTATAACTTATGTAACTTAAAATGCTTACTTTTGACGATATTTGTTATGGAACTTGTTATTTACCATTATCAATTTTTCACACTTACAATTTTCAAACAGTAAATAAGACCTTTTCTGAACGGTAAAACTAATTTTTGGTCTCTCCAGTTTATAATAATACCTACAGAAATACCATCATCTCTTATTATAGTAGGAATATTTTTAACAGTACCTCGATTATCCCTAAATTCCTACATTTTATTTTAATTATGTTATAGATACAGAATGATGTGGAGCTGATAATTCTCGCTACTCGCTCGTGATCGATCCATCTGCCTTTTGTTATTTCCCGATCGAAAAAATTTCCTGCCAATGTAACCCCTAGAAGGAAAAAATTAACCATTGAAAATACGAGAGCAACAATTCTGGACATTTTACATCTTTTTGATTCAGTTTTATTCATTCGGATGTTTGCAATTTAAAAATTACTCTCATGAGCGCGATCATTACTTATATATTTATGGTATCGTTCACTCGATATGTATCACCAGCTAAACATAGTAATTTCTCGGTAACTTTTCCTTTTTTTGCTGTATGCCTGGATCACGTCATGTTGTTTGAATAGGAGGTATCCGGAATTGCCTCACTTTTCATGAGCATCTGCCACTTTCGATTCTCCTTACGCGAGCTAAAAATTGCGGCGATCGATATTATCTCAGAATACAAAAAAATAATACGCGCCGATTTCACAGACGATAGGCAATGAAGACCTCTTCTTATGACTTCTTCTGATGCATTTTTTGCGAGCAACATCATAGAACTTTTCTAAACAAATACAATCATGTTTTACTTACAAATCTTTACGTTAAGGGTAATCTAAACGTTGATAAACTGGATAAAAAATACCATGCGATTATAATAAGGACATGCATTGTTATTGACAAACTCAAAGTTGAAGATCAAATTTCTAAGTCCCGTCGTGAAAAATTTTAAATGTTCCTAAAAAATTATACATTTCCTGTCATTGTAGAAAGTTGTAAAGTAGTCGAAAACGCGGAAAAACGAAATATTACACGAAGAAAAATTGTAATAGATATACATTATTTACTTAAAACATTTTTCAATAGGAAAAGCCAGTCCATGTTTTTAGAGGAAGATCCAGAGTTTGGCCGAGACTTGGCGCAGTACTATGCCGAGAGTATGAATGTTAAAAAAAAAATTTTATACATTGAGAAGTTGTAGGCTCCGGAAGCTTCGATCATGATTCCTTAAAGAAACCAATCCTAAAGCTACTGGAACGTGTACGTCATCCGCTTCTGCTCCTTCTATCCTAGAAGGTAAGCAAGAGCGGGAAATTTACGCGTGAGGACATCGGGCAACACTGTTCCTTGGAGTCAGGTCTCTAGCCGCGGATGACCTTGCGCGGCAGACCAGACAGTTGGAGATGAAGGTTTCACCTCTGGATACTTTTTTAGAGCTACCAATCTTTGTAGAATATTAAGAGGAACAGTGTTGACGGACCAGATGGAGTGATCCCAGAAGAACAGCCTTTTGCATCCGGTTCGCGATGAAATGAGCCTGACGCTGGCAAGCCGGAATCTTGTTGAGTTGGCTGATAAATGAAGCTTTCATACCTCCAAGACAGCCGAGTATGAGAATTATAAGATGGACTTTGTAGCCTTGGTACAGTCTACTCAGCTCGAACAGAAGTGCTTGATATTTCGCCCGTTTTTCTTCCTCCTTTGCCGTGATGTTACCATCGGCTGGTGCCGAGAATTCAATCACGTAAATGATCTTTTTTTTCAGGTCTTGGAGGACAATATCAGGCTTCGTAGCACTGATACATTGAGTGGTGGAGAATGAGAAATTCCAGTAGATCTTACATTGATCATTTTCCACAACTGACTCGAGCTCCCCCTGGGCGTATGGCAAGACGGGCAATAGATCAACACCATAGAAATGCCTAAGATGGTAATATAAAACTTTTAGAGCTGCATTGTGTCTCTCTATGTACGCGTAGCATGCATATTTAGAGCATCCACTGAGAACATGTCCAAGTGTTTCGGGCTCTTGCTTGCTCGCTCGGCAGTTGGTATCGCGTACAGGTACATTCATTATGCGCTCGCGGTAAACTAAGGTGTCTATGACGCCGTCTTGACACGCAAAAAGAAATCCCTCGGTCTCCGATCTCAATCCAGCAGACTTGAGAAACATGTTGCACAGACCCATTGAGAGCTCTTCTCTACGTATGATGCCGTAGAACTTACCATGAAGGGGTTTGTCAGCATGTTCTCTTAGCAGGAGCGTATGTTCTGCTTCCTGTATACGACTTTTGAGCACCAGAGGTGTTAGTGATGCTAGCCCTTGTGTAGTGTCGCTGGAATTAAATGGGAGGTCAAGCTCCTCTGCGGCCTTATCTGCGGCATGGTATAAACACACAGCAGCATTGGCGACTTCATGTTGATGTACAAGTCGCATCAGGGAATCCGTGCTTTTTAGAACTGAGCAGGCTGTAGCCAGAACCGTTCTTCGATGAAGACACACCAAGCTTAGCAAGCCTCTATCCCCTTTATCGCGAGGGAGATATATCCAAGGTACGGAAGATCTAGGATGAAGACTTCGATGTATTGTCATCATCTTGCGTGTGCTTCGATCAAGTTGCTTCAACTCATCGACGTTCCATTTTACTGCACCAAACGTATAGAGCAGTATAGGAACGGCCAGCATATTGGTCGCCTGGATTTTATTCTTTCCAGATAATTCGGAAGCCCAAATTTTTCTGAGCATTTGGCGATACCTTTTTCCACGGGCCGTTTTTAAATCATGCACATTTTGGGTTTCCGCTTGCGGTATTCCAAGATATGTACATGTTTGTCCAATATCAAGATGTTGAATGGTATTTCCGCCTATGTGTTGAACATCCTGATCGTCACGGGATGATGTAGTTTCTAGTCTTCCTTGGTGTAGGTGGACGCAGGCACACTTGTCCAGTCCGAAGCTCATGCCAATCGCTTTAGAATACCTATTTACCGCATCTACAAGGATGTTAAGGTCCTTTTTTGAGGAAGCAAAGAGTTTAAGGTCATCCATGTATAAAAGGTGGTTGACCTTATATTCTCTTCTGTTCGGCGGGCCACATAGGTATCCAGAGCTTTTGCCTCGGAGCACAATAGATAGAGGCAAGAGGGAGATGCAGAAAAGTATCGGACTTAGAGAGTCTCCTTGAAAGACCCCCCTCTTATAAACAAAATTTAAAAAAAATTATAAAAATTTTAAAATTTAGAGAAGTTGTAGGCTCCGGAAGCTTCGATCATGATTCCTTAAAGAAACCAATCCCAAAGCTACTGGAACGTGTACGTCATCCGCTTCTGCTCCTTCTGTCCTAGAAGGTAAGCAAGAGCGGGAAATTTACGCGTGATAACATCGGGCAACACTGTTCCCTGGAGTCAGGTCTCTAGCCGCGAATGACCTTACGCGGCAGACAAGACAGTTGGAGATGAAGGTTTCACCTCTGGATACTTTTTTAGAGCTACCAATCTTTGTAGAATTTAAGAGGAACAGTGTTGACGGACCAGATGCAGTGATCCCAGGAGAACAGCCTTTTGCATCCGGTTCGCGATGAAATGAGCCTGACGCTCGCAAGCCGGAATCTTGTTGAGTTGGCTAATAAATGAAGCTTTCATACCTCCAAGGCAGCCGATTATGAGAATTATAAGATGAACTTTGTAGCCTTGGTACAGCCTACTCAGCTCGAAAAGAAGTGCTTGATATTTCGCCTGTTTTTCTCCCTCCTTTGCCGTGATATTACCATCGGCTGGTGCCGAGAATTCAATCACGTAAATGATCTTGTTCTTCAGATCTTGGAGGACAATGTCAGGCTTCGTAGCACTGATACGTTGAGTGGTGGAGAATGAGAAATTCCAGTAGATCTTACACTGATCATTCTCCACAACTGACTCGAGTTCCCCCTGGGCATATGGCAAGACGGGCAATAGATCAACACCATAGAAATGCCTAAGATGGTAATATATCACTTTTAGAGCTGCATTGTGTCTCTCTATGTACGCGCAGCGTGTATATTTAGAGCATCCACTAAGAACATGTCCAAGTGTTTCGGGCTCTAGCTTGCACGCTCGGCAGTTGGTATCGCGTACAGGTATATTCATTATGCGCTCGCGGTAAACTAAGGTGTCTATGACGCCGTCTTGACAGGCAAAAAGAAATCTCTCGGTCTCCGATCTCAATCCAGCAGACTTGAGAAACATGTTGGACAGACCCATCGAGAGCTCTTCTCTACGTAGGATGCCGTAGAACTTACCAAGGAGGGGTTTCTCAGCATGTTCTCTTAGTAGAAGCGTATGTTCTGCTTCCTGTATACGAGTTTTGAGCACCAGAGGTGTTAGTGATGCTAGGCCATGTGTAATGTCACTGGAATCAAATGGGAGGTCAAGCTCCTCTGCGGCCCTATCTGCTGCATGGTATAGAAACACCGCAGCATTGGCGACTTCATGTTGATGTACGAGTCGCATAAGGGAGTCCGTGCTTTTTAGAACTGAGCAGGCTGTAGACAGAACCGTTCTTCGATGAAGACACTCTAAGCTTAGCAATCCTCTACCCCCTTCATTGCGAGGGAGATATATTCGAGGTACGGAAGATCTAGGATGAAGACTTCGTTGTATTGTCATCATCTTGCGTGTGCTTCGATCAAGTTGTTTTAACTCATCGATGTTCCATTTTACTGCACCAAACGTGTAGAGCAGTATAGGAACGGCCAGCATATTGGTCGCTTGAATCTTATTCTTTCCAGATAATTCGGAAGCCCAAATTTTTCTGAGAATTTGGCGATACCTTTTTCCAAGGGCCGTTTTCAAGTTATGCACATTTTGGGTTTCCGCTTGCGGTATTCCAAGATATGTATATGTTTCTCCAATACCAAGATGTTGAATGGTATTTCCGCCTATGAGTTGAACATCCTGATCGTCACTGGATGATGTAGTTTCTAGTCTTCCTTGGTGTAGGTGGACGCAAGCACACTTGTCCAGTCCGAAGCTCATGCCAATCGCTTTAGAATACCTATTTACCGCATCTACAAGGATGTTAAGGTCCTTTTTTGAGGAAGCAAAGAGCTTAAGGTCGTCCATGTATAATAGGTGGTTGACCTTATATTCTCTTCTGTTCGGCGGGCCACATAGGTATCCAGAGCTTTTGCCTCGGAGCACAATAGATAGAGGCAAGAGGGAGATGCAGAAAAGTATCGGACTTAGAGAGTCTCCTTGAAAGACGCCCCTCTTATATGTGACAAAGCTTGTAGTCACTTGTCTTTTGTCAAATGTTATGACAAATCTTGTCCGCCACAAGAGCATAAGTTCTTTTATGCATCTCACTACTTTTGGATGCACCTCCATGCACTCAAGGAGCTTGATAAGTAGCTCATGGTTCGTGTTATCGAATGCCTTACGGTAATCAATCCAAGCCATGGACAGATTGCGTCGATACCTGATCGAGTCCTGGGTAATACACCTGTCTATTAACAGGTTCTCCCTGCAACCTGCCAGCCCTCTCTTGCATTCACGTTGTTCGACTATTACACTCCATACCGGCTCGATAGATGTCAATATCCTCTCTTTGAGGATGCCAGTGAATAGCTTGTAGCTGGTGTTTAAACAAGCTATGGGCCTGTAGTTCTTTGGACATGACAAATCTCCGGCCTTAGGGATCAATACCGTGCGTCCTTCCACTAGCCACTGCGGGACGGGTTGTTCTCCGTTTAAGAAAGTAGTAAATATATGAGCTAGATGTTGGTGCGTAGAAGTAAACTTCTTCCACCAAAAGTTGTTGATTTTATCTGGCCCTGGCGCCGAAAAGTTCTTAGTTCTAGCGATAACTTTCTTCACTTCTTCAGCAGTAATTAGTGGACACTCTTCCTCTGGATCTTGTAACCTTTGCCTTTGGAAAAAGTTACGAAAGAGTGATATATCAGAAGCGTCTTCATTTAGCTGATAAGTATCTCCATATACTTGCTCCCAGAAGATTTGAATCTCTTCTCGACTAGGCGGATTTTTAACTACACATGACGCTTTATTGAACAGACGGGAAGGATTAGTAGAAAAGGTGGAATTTTCCTGAATCCACTTAACTCGCCGTTCAAGGCGCTGTTTCGCTGTTGAAAGACATCTTATTTTTTGCGTCCAGTGCTGCTTGATGGTCGACAGTTTACACTTGTTCAGCGTGTGATTTGCTTTCCTCAAGTTTCGAGCAAGTGCCCTAACTTTTGGAGTGAACTTTTTATTTGATGTTATGTAGCTAATCACGCACTGAACATTTGATGCATGCCGTCTCGCCGTTTCAATTTTGAACTGAAGCTGTGCAATACGCTCGCGTGTCTTACTCAGACGTACCGAAGTTTCGTTACTTCTATCGTCGCTAAGCAGGGAGACCGCCTTCTCGTAAACTACACAGTTCAGATTCCAGAAATTAACATCTTCGGGGAGCAAATCGCGGAGAGCAGTATTAGCTTCAGATAATTTGTCCATCCTGAGGAAGACTTTTTGGTGGATAGATCTCCTACTTATCATGTTGACATTATCGGCTATCTGCAAAGGTGGTCTTGCTGGAACGGGTGGAATGTTCGCTGGAGGATGTTGCTCCTCTTCCTGTTGATAAACAGCTTCATATCCGTTTTTTCGCAAGAAGGATACCTGATCTCTTAAATACTGAGGCGTTTTATGAGCATATTCCGGGTGCATATTGCCCCAACGGTCATGTAACCTCTTCATGAATCCTCTCCGCGCCGGTGAGCTTCTTTGCCAACAGGTAAGAAGGTCCCTCCTGAGTTGGTCCGACCATTTAAATCGATGTTCTCGCGTTTGTCCGGGGTCATTGCCTGGTCGGCGCCTCGGTTCGTTCCTATTGCCACTCCCAACTGAACCATGGCCTTCATCCGAGAGAGGCCTATTGTGGGTGGCACTGCGCGATACTTGTATCGTAACCGCATAATTCGTTGCATTGGGGAGTTAGCCCAAAGCAACGCGGCTGACTGCAAGAGCAGGAGCTCTCGGGCGATGGGGTCGCCACATTATTTATTTTATTATTATTATTTTTTTTCATACTTTTTCTCGGATGAACCCGGTTTTTCGTCATAGCCACGGACTAAGTCAAGTGACTGATGAGATCAGGATGTTACAAGTTATTTCAATACGTTGTTTGAAATCATTTACGATGATGTTGTAGGTACAAAATTAGAAGCATGATGTAGTTTGCAGTTTGGCTTTGCCGCTGTTATCCTTACACAGCGGCCGCGAGTGTTGAAGGTGACACCAGTCGCCTCTGGATGCTTTCTTAGAGCTACCATGTCAAAAAAATTTTGTCCTTTTTTGCGTGATGTTTCAAACTTCGCACTTTCATAATAGAGACGCATCAATTCCTCATTCATTGTGGTATCCCACTTGATGCTCTCCCACGGTATTTCTGTTGAAGTGGTTGGCTGCAAATAGCTAACGCTAGCCAAAGCATCCTCAGCAGACGCAGTTGATGTTTCACTGCTTACCGTATGTCGCAGATGTTCTTGCTGGCCAGCTGTTTGATTAGTGAGATCTGCCTGACCATCTCGCAGCTCACCATCAACACCGTCCCGCATGCTGTGGCCCCCAGCGGTGGCTCCAGGGGCGCCCCGACGATCCTCGGGTAGCGACAAGCGTTTCAAAATTTTTAAAATACTCTCCATTATCATTCATGGGTTTTGGTGTTCCTCTTAGTCACTTTCCTCTTCGTTTTCTGCCTGTCTGGCATGGGAAACCCTGTCAGTAGCAATGCTACGGCCAACATAGCCTTCAAATTTATGAGAGGAAAGCTCAAGCCCTACCGCGACGACAACGCGAGAACACCTTCGGTATTTATTATTATTATTTATTAAAAAAATGAGGAAACTCATTTTTCTCTCAGGTAGCCCAATATGTCGAAGGCATTGTTGGTTAGAGTTGGATTTTTTGTTTGTTTGAATATTATGCACGGGCTTGCCCCGGTATGTATTATCAGTCACGGACGCATTATTATAATGCAATCAAGTGATCTGATAAGAGCGTGTGCCTTGACGTATTGGGCAAAGCCTGGTTTTTACCCCATCATTCACGGACTGGGTTGCAGTCAAGTGCATGATGGGGGGACCTACAGCTTAAGGTGGGTTCCGAACCACCAGAACCTCGGTAAAGGTACATAGAAAAATTTCAAGAGGTACCGGCTCAGGGATCGAACCCCGGACCTCTGAGGTGAAGTCCGAGCGTCTAACCAACTGAGCCACCGAGGCTCATTAGCCACCGAGGCTCATTTATTTATTATTATTATTATTTATTATTTATTATTTATTTTATTTATTATAAAAAAAATGAGGAAACTCATTTTATTATACATTTTTTATACTCATTATTATTTATTATATTTTTTTTTTATACTTTTTCTCGGATGAACCCGGTTTTTCGTCATAGCCACGGACTAAGTCAAGTGACTGATGAGATCAGGATGTTATAAGTTATTTCAATACGTTGTTTGAAATCATTTACGATGATGTTGTAGGTACAAAATTAGAAGCATGATGTAGTTTGCAGTTTGGCTTTGCCGCTGTTATCCTTACACAGCGGCCGTGAGTGTTGAAGGTGACACCAGTCACCTCTGGATGCTTTCTTAGAGCTACTTCTACTACTATTATTATTATTATTATTATTATTATAGATTAGTAGTTCGAACTCGAAAGTTCATTGCCTCATCTACCCGAGACCGCCACACATCTCTATCCTGTGCATCCTCCATCCACTTTAAGTAATCATCTCCTAGTTCTTTTAAGTCATCCCTTACATTTTTCTCCCATCTGTTTCTCGGTCTGCCTATGGGTCTCTTACCAATCGGTCTCCCTCTTAAAACTCGCGCCACTGTTCTTTCATTTCCCATTCTTGCTACATGCCCCGCCCATCTTAGTTTACGCGCTTTCATTACTCTATTAATATTTGCTGACCCGTAGAGAGCATGCAGCTCATCATTATGCAGTTTTCTCCATTCGCCGGTCTCTTCGTCCCTTTTTGCACCATACATTTTTCTAAGTACTTTATTCTCAAAAACTCTAAACCTATTCTCCTCTCCCTTCGTCAGCGCCCACGTTTCGCACCCGTACATGACGACCGGCATTATTATTTTTTTGTAGATTCTTACTTTGATGTTTCTAGATAGCAATCGCGATTTTAATAGTGTGTTTGCTGCATAATAGCACCCATTGCCAGCGTGCAGCCGCGCGTTGATTTCCGTTTTAATCTTATTTTCGCTAGTTATAATAGACCCGAGGTATTTAAACTCGCTAACCCTTTCGAATTTCATATTTCCGGCCATTAGATCCCCGTCTTGATTACTTTGTTCGGATCTGGCGACGGTCATATATTTTTTCTTCGATTCGCTAACTTCCAAGCCAATATCTTTGGCTTTTGTGATCAAGATTTCTGCATTTTTAGCTACCGTTTCTTTATCATCCCCTAGTAAGTCGAGATCATCCGCATATCCAAGAATTTGTACTATCCCATTGAGGGTAGCACCGGTCGGGTTCGCCTGCACTTGCCTAACCACGTATTCTAAAACCAAGTTAAAAAGGACGCACGAAAGTGCATCGCCCTGTTTCAGGCCATCGCGGATCGAGAACTCTTCAGATAAACTAACGTTTACGCGTATTCTACCCCTACTGCCGCTTAAGCAAATTTCGATAAGTCTAACCAATTTCCTTGGTACACCCAAGAACTCTAGGATCCAGTACATTCGTGCGCGTATAATAGAGTCGTAAGCTTTTTTGGAATCGATAAATAGCTGATGCACTACTTCCTTAAATTCCCATTTTTACATTCTCATTCACGAGACTGTATTGTATTCGTCCAAATTTTCGATCTCTGGTTTTTAACGGATCTTTATGTTCCGGCACTCCCAGAGTCCGAAAATCATAAAATTTTGTCGGTGTCTGTCTGTA